>PVJS01049531.1:0-14639 GCA_004027185.1 Glis glis | reverse complement strand
TTTTTGAAGTAGGGGAAGATTCCTCACACGTTTCGTCTCGCACGCCTCACACGTTTCACACGCTACGCCTCGCACTCCACGCATGCCTGGCCACGATTGGCCTCGCTCGGGGCACCAGCCTCTCGGGTCCCGCCCGAAAGTGACGCGGACTGACAGGGAAAAGTGAGCGCCGACAAGCTCGAAAAAAACACCATGAGCCGGGAGATATTGTCGAGCAAAATCTCGTTTATTTAGGAAGAAAGGGCAGTTTTAAAGTGAAACCCATAAAGGAACCCCCGGGCAGTAGGGTGTTGCCCAATGGCATGCGATGGGTCAGGTCATTACGCCCCCTATAACCTATCATAGGCAGAGGCACACGGAAGGAGGTAACTACCTATCATAGCCCTCCTGAGGCTAGGGGGGATATCCGCGGGACCTCCCTCTGAGGGGGTCCGCCACGCCATCTTTGCTATTGATAGGCTGAATTGCTGAATCGCTGCCACGTGGAAGAGGCCAGGTACTCTAGAGCAGGCCTCTGCTAGTTCACCAGGCCCTTTCATGGTACCGGGTAGAGGGCCCAGCACAATACCGTCATATACACTTGAATATATCAAGTCACAAAGTGTTCCATCAATCCTTTGTTCTTCAAGTGCCATATTTTTGTTTCACTAAATTTTCTTTATGTTTCTTTTTTTCATCTTTTGAATATTTTCTTAGAACTCTTTAAAAATTCTGAACAACCACCTTCAGGACAGAGGAACAAACATTCTTAGGAGGGTCTGTAGATCAGGTTATTTCAGGATTCTGAGGTAGTCCCAGCACCCTCCAGATCATCTGGTCAGAATCTAATTGCTAAGGGATGAGCAGAGTTTTTCTTTTTCTTTCTTGCATCCACAATATAGCCCAAAGGGAATTAAACCAGGATTTTTAAGAATGCCTGGCACAAAGGAGCTATTGCCAAAGAAAGCTAACAAAGATAGTGATAATTTCAGTACAACAAATTGTACAAAATACATATTTTCATTTACTGATAGATGAGAAAGATAAGGTCACTTATGTGAAGCATTTTCAAGTCTATGCCTTCCCTTCCTCCAGTATCTCAGCCTCACTAATTAGAATTGATATAATTTCTTCTAAAAACTGAATACCAGACAGGACTCAGATATTTTACCCTGAATAAAAGATACTGTAGCTTTAATTGTGCATGGCACCGAAGAAGTTGTCATGGAGATGGGAGTCTGTGATAGGGCTGCTCTACTTCTCTGGCCTTGTTCTGAGCCTGAAGTGGAAGGTTCTATTGTTAGAGTGAGAATTTAACTTCTGCTAATAAAACCTGGGTTTCGAAAATTTCAATATAATTTTGTTCTTGTTGCTTTCTTTTGTTTCATGAAAACAATGCGGGTCCTGAAAATGCCAATGATGAGAATGTTTTAGAACATTCTGTTTGCGATTGCTGGAGAACATGAAAATGGTGTCCAACAGGCTGGTCATAGTTTGGAAACGTTTGCCACCTAGTGGTAGCGCTTGGGAAATGCTGAATGATCTTGCTTAAACAGAAAGAAAAGAAAATTACTTCTATGAATAGATTTTTCATTTTTATCAGCTATATGAGAGCTGTGATTTTCCAGTGATTCCCATTTAGTTTTGTTATATGGTGTTTTTAACATATTTTTCACTTACCTTTTAAAATTATTGACATACATTGTTTATAACATTTTTAACATCTATAGAATCTGCAGTAATGTTCCCTTTTTGCCTCCTGGTATTTTGCCTCTTTTCTTTTTATTTAATCTGGGGGCATATAATTTTTGTTACATTTTTTGAAGAACCAATTCTTGTTCCTGTTGGTTTATTTTATGTTTTCTATTTATTGGGCTTCTGCATGTGTCATTATTTTTTTCCTCTACTTTCTTTGGATTTAACTTGATGGTCTTATAGCTTCTTGAGATAGATGCATAGTGTTGATATTCATCTTTCTTTTTTGATATGTGGGCATAAGCCTGTAAGTTTTTGTCTATGCATGACTTTAGTTATATCCTATATATTTTGATATGCCAATTATTTATTGCCAAACATTTTCTTGATTTTCACTGTGGAGAACACTTGTTTATATAAATGCATTATATAAATATGTAAGTTAATAACAAATATTAAGGGTTTTCCTGTTTTTCTTTTTGGTACTGGTTTATTTCTACTTTCTGTGGAGAACATAATTTCCTTTGAAATGTAAAATACATAGTTTCTTCAAAAGATTTATTAATGTCTGTGGTGAACCCCACGATTGAACCTGGGGCCTCTGGCATGCTAGTCAAGTCCTCTACCACTCTGAATTACACCTCTAGCCCCAAGGGATTTATTATTTAATAGACTTATGGCCACTATTTATATGTCATGATTTTCTTCAAGCTGTTGTCTGGAATACCTTTAAAGCTTAGCATAAATGTTAATTGCCCAATACAATCTTTGCAAATTCCTTCTTTCCTATGCCTCCTTAATAAAAAATAATTACTCCTTCTATTGTTTTCCATGGTTTCTTGTTCTTAGTACTATTACATCATATTATATCTAGGTGTGTGTGTTTGTGTATGTGTGTGCACCTTTGTGTTCATCTTTTACTAGATTAAGTATTTCTTTGAGAAAAATGTTTATTCCTTTATTATGCCTCTGTACTATGGTATTAGTGCGAATATAGTGAGCTCCCAATAAATTTTACTAAATTAATGAATTGTCTGCCTCCAACCTTCCAGCCTCCTCTTGAACCATTCTGGCCCTCATGCTTACTCTCTTTTTCCATTGATCTTCCTTTATTTCTTCCTCAGCAGAATAGTATCCCCTGCTACTGGCCTGTTACACATGTGGGTTTCCTCTGTTTGGAATGACTCCCCCCCTTTCAGGTGATTAATACCTCCTCGCCATTTGACTCTCCCTTCAAACATCTTCTCTTGAAGAAAGAGGTCCCTGAGTCCTTACCCAGGTGACACACTCTCTTTGTATAATATTCTTATTCTTAGTGTGTTTCACACTTGTGATTTTAGTTTACCTGGGCAATTATTTAATTCATGTCTGCCTCACTTAATAGTATGGAAGGTCTTCGGTGATTATAACCCATCGGTCTTTGGTTCATTGTGGTATCTTTAGTCCTGAAAATCAGTATTTGGCTTTCTTATTTACTATAATTAAATTAGATATTACTTCATGATTACATTTTTAAGTTTTCACTAAAGAATTATAAAGAAGAGCTATAAAGTTAATTTGAGAACTTCCAATTTCATTTAAAAATACACCATTTGACCAAATGTATTTGAAGAGAACCTTCCTCATTTGAATACTTATGTTGTAAAACCAAATCAACAAACCTCTCACATCTAGCTCGCTCTCATCCACCTACCTGTCTTTCTTTCTTCAATGCACTCAGGTATGTTTCTTGGTGGGATTTTCACAGTCTCCCTTCAGCCAGTAACTGCACAGACAGCCATGTGCATGGGCGTGGGTTGTTACAGTGTGAGCAGCACAGGCTTTGGGGCCAGGTCTGTTTTCAAATACCTTCACTATTTCCAAGCCACAAAGATATTGATGACACAGCCTTTTGGAATTTCGGTTGCCACATTTGTAAAATAAGACTGAAAAAATTTGTCTTACGAGATAATTGCAGAGATTGGAATCACTTATTTTTAAAATTATCTCTGTTAATCCTTGTTATCCTTGTTAAGTATCTGCTAGGTGATAGGAATGTAAACATAAATAAGATATTGTCCTGGAACTCATAGATTTTATCATGGAGTTCAATACATAAATCAATGATCATTAGAATGAAAGGTAACACTTGCATAAATCAATAACTGCAGAAAGTGTCAGGAGCTTCTACAGGGTGGGCAGCATGGATGAGCCTGGGTGGGTCCCCTAGTGTTGGTGGTCGGGGGGCAGAAGGAGGAGGTGGTGTTGCCAACTTTCTTTTACATTCGAGGTATATTGGCTATTTCATGCTCTAGCACACTGGTTGGGCTGAATCTCATCTCTTTCCAGCTAGTCAGTATGTGATTTGGGGCCGTCTTTTAATCTCCCTTTGCTTCAGTTGTTTTCATCTAAAATAACAGTACTAGCTAAAACTTACAAGGCACTTATTATATCCTGAATGTCCTCTAAATGCTATATGCATCTTAATTCCCTTGATCCACACAGTTACTTCACTTTACACAGGAACTGAGGACTGATAAAGTTAGGTAACAGGCATCTTGTCCAGAGTCACAGAAATAATAGACATGGCAAAGGTGGGTTCAAATCCAGGCAACCTGGTTCCAGATTTCCAGCCAAAATCACAACTAACTCTAAAATATAAGTCATAATAACAATAGCTACATATCCAGCATTTAACACATTACTGGCTACAAAGAATGCACTCAATAAATTTTAGCTGTTATTACTCTTAGTTAAGTCTAGTTAGTGGAAATATTTGTTTAAAGTATTTTTTAAAATTTAGTTAATTCTAAGGAAAATATTTCCAAATCATGTTTCCCTAGTTTTACCAATAGATGTAGGCAAAACACTAATCAAGGGCAGTATTTTTGCCTTTCAAGAGCCCTCTTGTGGAAAAGCATAATAATCCAGAGTAGCATTTTTATTTATTGAAAGATTGTCATATATATGGGAATAAATACTAAATGTAAAGGAAATCAAGTAATATTTCTTAATCTGCTATTACCTTTTATTTCATTGAAGGTAGCAAATGTATTACTGGTGACTCACAATAGAAAATTACATAGCTAAAACATGGCAGTTTTGTAAAAAAATTAAAAAGCAATTCCATGAGAAAATTGAAATCAATTTAATAAGCAAACCTTTCATGGCATCACAAATAGTTTTTACTAAGCTTTTAAACTGTCAAGCTCTTCAGTAGAACATTGCAGGTAAAAGTCTACTTATCTAAAGAAAATAATTGCAACATTACCATTTAATATGAATGATAATATACTTTCCCTTTGCATTGTTTATTAATCTTAAAATAAGGTGACTAAGAATCTTGAATAAAGAATAGCCCTGAATATGTTTAAACATGCTATAATATTTAAAAGGCTCTTGGAGCAATTAAAGGTAGGAGCTGATTAAATATTAGTGTCGGGATGAATCATTTATTAGATGACTATTGTGAGAGTTTAATGCATGCCTTATATTGGAGAAAAATATTCCCCTGGCAACAAGTATTATTTATTTGTCTCTAATGTTCTCTGGCTTGGTATTGAAAAACTGTGTATTACAGTAACTTTATCTCTACTTTCATTTATAAAAATGATGTTCTTATCTGCTCTCAAAGCAGGGAGACAGCTGCATGTCCTGAATCATAATAAGTGGTTCTTAGCCTTTTTCTTTTTTTTTTCCCATCTCCACTCCGAAAATAGAGATGATATGAGGAACTTACAATCCTTTCCAAAGGAAAATGCACCTGGTCAAAAGATCCTTTAAATATAAGCTTACTATTTAATTCCCAAACTTCATCAATTTAACCTATTAGGAAGAACTCCATGTTGACTTCTATTTACTTCCAACAAAGATGTTTATCAAGTATTTCCTCTGTTAGTTGGATAATGTATTATGGTCATTACCTCTTTTTTCTTTTCTTTTTTGTTTGTGATACTGGGGATTGAACCCAGGGGCATTCTACCTCTGACCTACACCCCCAAACCTATTTTATATTTTATTTTGAAACAGGGTCTCAGTAAGTTACTGAGGGCTTCACTAAATTGCTGGGCTGGCTTTGAACTTGAAATACTCCTGTCTCAGCCTCCCAAATACTGGGATTACTGGTGTGTGCCACCATGCCTGGTTACTCATTACCTCTGCACAATAAGGAATCACTGTCAATCCAGATTATTAAGTTGCTCAAGGTCCTAGAGCAAGTAGACGCAGAGCAGAGACTGGCCCCCAGATCCCTCTAACTCCCTTCGTGATTTCCCAGTGGCATCCTTGGGTCCTTGCTGCCAAAATGTAGCCAGGAGGTGCCTCAGTTGTTGCAATGTTTTGGGGGGGATAAGAGGTGTCTGGCATGAGTGGGTTTTCATCATGCTTCAGAGAACCTTTTATGTTTCATATTTTGGAGTTTTCTGAAATATCTTGCTTGACCAAGTAGTTCTGCAACTAAAATCCAGTTCAATTCTATTTGAACTACACACACTGCTTCCTCATTTCTATCTCTCAGAATAGGGAGGGATGAGAGTTCCCTTCAATGACTGTTTACTAACACCTCCTTTTGCATCTACCTTGATCTCCCTATAGGTCTGAGTGCTGATTTAGTTTAGTCTTCTAATATAATATGCATCTTTGGGCTCTACCCATGTTTCAGTTCCAGCTACACTTGAAATGCAAGCTTAGAGAGAATGGAGAAGTAGGGCCAGGTAGGAAAAGAAGCCCAACCAAGCAGCCTGACTTATGCACATCAGCATTACAGCTGTCACGTTGGTACGTCTGACCATCCCCTCCACTGACTCCACCTCCTTTGCATTAGTCATGCCTCCATGTTTTCATCTCATCTTTTTAAGAATGACCCTTCAAGTGCTGTAAGTTACTTGAGTGATGGATAAGAGCTGTCCCAGACAAAGAACTGATAACTCCAAGACAGAGTGGTTATTCCTAAGCAGAGACTTAAGGCCTTAGCTAGGGGTATACATATTTTGGGCTGGAAAGAGACATATGTATCTCAGCTAAACAGATTTGTTTAGCAAGAATCCCAATTATAATTTGGGTGGGAACTTTCAAACAAAATAGAAAAACTTAACTGAGAGTTTTGTGTAGTCAAAGTGTACAGGTTTTGTGTAGACCAACACACATAAGTTTCAAGACAAACTGGAGTACCCAGCTGCTGTTGATCTTGGGTAAGTTATCCCTCGATGGCCAATTTCTCCATCTCTAAAATGGAGTGTGACACTAATGTTATTTTGAGTAATAAATAGATTAGCACATTAAATAACATAATGAAGTGCTTAATGAAGATTAAAATTTAAATTTTCTTCCCTAATTTTCATGCAAATAACAAATTTGAGTAATTTACTCAAAATTTGAATGGTTTACTTAAAAAATAAACCCTTACATCCCATTCCCTAGCATTCCCAGGTGAGTTGAAATTCCTCAACCTTTTCTCTGTATGTATCTTTGAACACCCTATTTCTCTATCTGGATTCTCTTCTCCAATGCCCTTTGTTCAGACTTGAATTGCTTTTCATTCTTCAAGACCACTAATATCTTAATTACTTTGCTGAAGTAATATTATGAAAAGAATGAATAAATTAATCACTCACTGTTTAAAATCATGTTTCTGATCTCCTATAAAAATTAAGCCATAGCTACTTGGAGTTTTGATTTGCACTAGATCCTCAAACCACAATTTAGTAATCTATCGGACAAATATGTCACCGGAAGTCTGCTATCTACTAGACACCATGAGAGAGTCTGGGGATACAAAAGTGAGAAACTATAAATAACAAAAAAGGTGATAAAAGATTACAAGAATTCTCCTAATTTGTATCACAAGTAGGGAATGGGATGGTGATGCTTCTGTGGAGATCCGAGGAATACATATTTTTTCAGATACTTTACTAACTAATATCTGCACTTTTCTATTTGTTGGCTTGCTTTTTGCCTAACTACTGTCATTAGAATATACCATACCACAAATATCACGACCTATTCATATAATGCCAAGTGTGGTGGCACATGCTTGTAATCCCAGTACTTGGGAGGCTGAGACAGGAGGATCATAAGCTCAAGGCCAGCCTCAGCAACTTACTGAGACCCTGTTTCAAAATAAAAAAATAAAACAGGGCTCAGAGAGATAGAACACCCCTGGGTTCCATCCCCAGTATCACAAAAAGAGAGAGAGAGAGTTACTGATCTAATGAATGGATGAGTAGTTAGATTACTGGTTGGAGAGAAGGATTCAAACAGAGAATAATCTTTGTTGAAGAATTACTTGGGGGAAAGACTTTAGGCTGGGGGGAGGTAAGGATTGGGGAAGAACTGAAATGAGACTGGCAGGGAGGCAGGATCCTCATGACCATGTTAAAGAATCTTGGTCTTACCCTAAGTATCTCTCTGGTATTGTATTCTCAGGTTCTTTCACTTCTTGATTTACTTCTAATGAAACCAAAAAAAAAAAAATAACAAAAACCCTTGTTCCTAAGAAAGAAAACCCTATACCCAACTACTCAGTAATGAGAACGTGGAAATGGAAGAGGGCTGACTTGCTCAGTTCTCTCCTCCGAGTCACCTGTGTTGCCCAGGAAACCCATGAGCCCACTACGTTCTTTTCTAGTGTGTAAGTTCACAAAACATGACTCTGGCTAAGTGCCTGATCGTGCTCCTGGAGAAATGCCATAGAGACACACTTTACTACTGCCCTACATGCAATAACTTTGAAATTTGCTTTGGAATTTATTTTATTTCTCCATATTGAAGGGAATGATTGCTTTTGCTATCAGATGCCTGTCACTTCCTTCTAATTTTCTAGTTCCAGTGGAGTTTCTTTTAAAGATGCCTTGTGCATGACAGTTTTATTGCCTGGAAGCTCAATTTGTTTCAGGGATACATCTCTTAGTAAAACAAATGGTATGTTTTCTGAAAAACGTCACAATTATAGTTTTTCTTTCTGTTTGTGTGAGAAGTGATGAAGCTAGAGAAATAAGCAGGAAGATGACCTGGTTAAATTACCTTAGAACTGTCAACATTCAATGCTATTGCCTACTTGCAATGGAATTAAATAAATTCTCCAAAATTATGGTAAGAAGGTTTAATTGAATTAAAGAGATGAGATGAACAAATGTGCTTGCTAAGGACGGGAGTCCAAGTGGCAAATGTTAAAATTGTTTTTCATCCTACACTTGCTGGCCTGTGACAAGGACAATGGGGATCAATTGACTTGTGTGCTAAAGCAAAATGGCCAAATAGCCCGCGTGACTATAGGAAAGAGACCAGCAGACCTGGGCAACAGAGTCTCCCCAGCGTGGCACTAAGAATGCTCATTGTTCTTGTACCCTTATGTTGAGGTCCGTTCTGCTATTTGTTAACACCATATTTTGTCTTGTTTTCATTCATACAAGTTAAAGCATGGGTACTACCTGTACACAGTTTGTCATCCTTAGAGATAAGCATTTCCATGAGCGGGATCAAGCACAAAGTAATTTTGCCCAAGAGATTATTATTTTTAATAGGGAGCTGTCTGATATTTGCTGCCCATCTTACTGTGCTTTAAACAACTTTCTGCTAAATAAATGTGGGTATAACTAGTTTATAATTGTCTGTCTTGTTCAAGTCCTGTAATGATTTGGTGAAATAGCTTAAGTCTTACTTGTGTATACCATGGCCTCTAGAATAATACTGCAATGTACGAGAGAGAGACAGAGAGAGAGAGAGAGAGAGAGAGAGAGAGAGAGATGGTAGGAAGAGAAGGAAAAAGAAAAGAAAGGAAAGAAGAAAGGTGGAAGGAACATAGAACATATCTATATCAAAGGTTAAGCATCCTGACAAGATTAGTATAGTACATGGTAAGCTTCAATATTATGAAATTAGTTGGAGTATAGCTCTCACCATTGAGTATCTATTAGGCACTAAGGTATTTAAGTATGTTAACTTCGATCTTCACAACAGCCTTATAAGTTGTTATTATCTCCATTTTACAGATAAGAATACTGGGTGCTGAACAGGCCAGGTAACTTTCTCATAGCTACTGAGCTAACAAGGGTTAGATAAGAGTCAGTCCTCTATTTGTTTTATTCTAGAGACACAAAGTGTTTTCATCATGCTGTAGAGTCTCTGGAAACTGCCCCAGGTAGGACTACAGCTGCCAAAATCAGCCAAGGAGTTTGTGTGTTTTGCATAATATATTAAAACAAACAAACAAATACACCCGCACCCCATTTTCAGATGTCTCTTTTCAGTTTGTTTTGTATATTTGCCACCTCTATCCCTTATCAGCATCTGTTATCAATGCTAACATAATATTCAGGAGTGTAACATGGAAGCTCAAAGTTAACTATCACTTTCAATGCCTTGATAGAAAATCACCTTCTCAGGTAAGAAACATACTTGCTGTCAGTCATTACCAGGAAATGTAACTGAGTCCCAGGTCACCCAAGACAAGCAGCCAGGTAGGAAGGGGTGGCAAGAGAGCTACAGCTTCAAATCCCAACCCCTAGTGAGATCGTGTAGCTCAGAGGGAGAAAGTCTTTGAGTTCCATCCCTAATATCACACACACACACACACACACACACACACACACCCCAAAAATATTCGAACCCCTTTCATTCACAGTAGATGTAAATTTCAGAATGGCAACCTGCAAGATTCTTTTGGATAGTAACAATAAGATCACTCACATAAACCAGGAATTTGCCATCTGGAATGCATTCTTTAAAACTTGTACATCTGAGTAAAAAAGAGATTTCTTTGGTAAAATATTTCTGCCATGTCGTCATAGTCATAGTTGCATTTTCCCTCTTTTTACCATGTATATGTGATTTTTCCCCCTCATCCTAATTCTGGAATGTATTTTAGAAATGGAAAGAAAATTGAAGTTGCTGTGATAATAGCATCTCATTTTCCATGATAAGTAGGTTATCTGTTACCTTTACATTTCCCCCTTCTTTTTCCTTTAATTATTGTTAATAGTACCCATTTAGGGTATATTTGGATTTTTATAATTAGATTAATATATTTCAATCACATTTCTCTGCATGAGGGCGGAATACTGGGGATTGAACCCAGGAGAGTTTTACCTCTCAGCTACACCCCCAGTCCTTTTGATTTTTCATTTTTGAAACATGGTCTAGCTAAGTTACCATATACTGGTCTCAAACTCTGATCCTCCCATCTCACTCTCCCGAGTACTGGGATCACAGGCATGTGTCACAGTGCCAAGCTTTGAATCACATTTCTAGAAGCAAATTGCTATCCATGAATCAAGTTAACCATTGGAGTTGATGAAGATGTTTTTGTTTCTGATATTGAAAGTTAAAAAAGTAGGAAATTATATGTAAATATTTTAATCAGTTTTCCTTCCTTCCCTTATTTCTTTCCTTTTTATTTTTTCAGTGCTAGGGATCTTAAATGGCTTCACTGAAAAATATGAAAGAATTAAAATCAGTTAATTAAACATTGAAGCCAAGGAACTAGGAAATATCACAGAAGAGACGTGAGGAAAGTGACAGACGTGATTTAATAAAGATATTAATGAATTTTGGAACCACAGGGCAAAGAGTAGAATTAATCACAAATTCCCCAGGTGTGGTTCTTGGAAAACAGCAGCAGCTGTGACCACAACAGCAGGAGCAACAGTGAAGGTGAAGATCCCAGGAAGAAAACAAAACCCATACTTCAAGTTCATAACAACAATGCAGACGTATTTGTGTCACTTTGAATCTCACTATTAAGCATAATTACATTGCACCAATAGAAGCATATAAAAATGAAAATTCAGTTAAAAATATACCAGAAAAATTAAGAATCAGTAACGCTCACTTCTTTCGATGAATGTACAGTGTCCAAAATTCGGGGTAAAATGATATTTGGGTAAAATATAAATTATGTACTTTGACCCAAGAAGAGAAACTTATCTATTTTATATAATTCCTCTGCTCCAGGAAAGATAGATGCTTCCCTCTCTCAAGTTCTTCCTTCAGTCAAGGAAACTTTAATATAATTATGGATGTGCTTTTCAGAGATAAGCATTTTCTAATCTTTCTCTTTTGGTCACAACAGGAAATTGTTTATTGGTATTATGTATTTCATTTAAAAGTAGATGATGTTCTCCAAAAGATAAATCTTGGCGATATGTTGGCAGCCTGGGAAAAATATCACAAGCGAAAACATGTTGAGAAAATCAGGCACTTACCGGACCCTCCAAGTTGCCCTGACTGAGGAGTAATGGGACATATAGAGTGTACAGGTGCTCTTCTTTCAGACCTCAAAGTACACAGTGATTTTTATTTCTTACAACAACCCAGGTCTGTCTTTCAACCAGTGGAGAATTTTCCCAGTGTGTATTCTGAAAGAGGGAAGACCATCTTTTCATTGCTCAGGGAAACTTCAGATTGAGCAATTCCTATAGAGGAGACACGGGAACTTTAGGGATGGAGGAAGGTGTAGCAGGTCTCTGAGTCACTGTGTGGTGGTGCTGAGTGCCTCTAGGGGAGGAGGGAGCGCCACATAAGGGGCAGTCACAACTCCAGCTCTGGGGCCACACATACCATGGGAAACTCAGGGTTACACGCTGCCTGCATTTATGCATCTGTTTGCAGACTGAACATCTTACTCCAAGTAGAGGTAGAGACAGCACTGCACAAAAAACTAGTATTCTAGTGGAAGAAGACAAACACACACACACACACACACACACACACACACACACACGCACACACAATGCAGAATATTAGCACATGTTATGGGAAAAGAAAAGCAGGATGGGGCACTTGGAGGGGTCTCCTTAAATGTGGTGGTCAGTCACACTTTAAGAATCAGTTCGAGCCGGGAGTGGTAGCACACGCTTGTAATCCCAGTACTTGGGAGGCTGAGACTGGAGGATCCGGGTTCATGGCCAGCCTCAGCTTCTTAGTGAGGCCCTCCGCAACTTAGCGAGACACTGTTTCAAAATAAAGAATAAAAAATAGGGCTGGGGGTGTAGCCTGGAGGTAGAATGCCCCTGGGTTCAATCCCTGGTACCGCAAAAAAAAAAAAAAAAAAAAGAATCAGTTCGAAGCCAGGCATGGTGGTGTATGCCTGTAATCCCATTACTTGGGAGGCTGAGACAGGAGAACTCACAAGTTCCAGGTTCCAGGCCAGCTTTAGCAACTTAGTGAAACTCTCAGCACCTTAGCAAGACCCTATTTCAAAACAATTTTAAGAAAATGACTGGGGGTGTAGCTTAAAGATAGAATGTCCCTGGGTTCAATCCTCAGTACAAAAAAGGAAGGAAGGAAGGAAGGAAGGAAGAGGGAAGGGAAGGAAGGAAGGATCAGATAATTGGGTTGCCACTATTTAAGTCTGAGTCCCTCTCTGAGTTACAGGGACACTGACAAAATGCTTCTCCCTCTCCACATCTGTAGAAGCCATGATTAGAGTCCTGTGTTTCAGAACTCACTTCTATTTCATTATTTACTTATTTATCTATTCAACTTTTTAAATAAATATATTTAAAATATGTTTTCCCACACACTGGGAAAACTCTCCACTGCTTGAAAGACAGACCTGGGTTGTTGTTGTAAGAAATATGTTTTAAATAGGTTTTACACTTTGTTATATAATATCTCTCCTCGAAACCATCAGAGGGTTTACTGTCTCTCTGTATACAATCCAAAGTCCTGACCATAGCCTACTAGCCTGCAGCCATCTCTAACTTCATGCCCCCACTCTCCTCCTTGTTCACCTCACTCTGGCCACCGGGGACTCCTGGGATCCTTGGATACACCAGCTCTTGCCTCAAGGCCTTTGACAGCTGCTCCCTGTACCTTGAAGGCTCATGCTTGGGATTTCTAAGTGGCTTGCTCTTTGGTCTTTTCTCAATATGACATCTCCAGAGAAGCCTTCCTTAAACCCCCTAACTAAAACAATCCCATCCCTACCCCCACCCCATCAATTTGTCCTCATGCTGGGTCCCAGTTTTATTAATAAATAGAGATTGGGTTATTTACATCCTTAAATTGGATGGTCCCTTAAGGACCTTTCCATGTAGGTGACACCTAAGCTGAGATTCAAATGACAAAGCTAGTTGCAGTCATGTTGAAATAAGAAGGAATGCTCTCTAGGCAAATAAAAACAGATGCAAAAGGTCTAAAGTGGGAAATGAGCTCGATGAGGTTGACTTACACAAACATCAGTGTGACTGTAGTGAGGACAAGGAGGCATGAGATTTTAGATGAGGGTTAGAAAGGTAGGCAAGGGCCGGATCATGGAAGAGTCTTTGGTTTACAATAAAGAGTTTAGGTGTTATTCTACATCTGGTAGGAAGACATTGTAGAATTTTAAGCAGAGTGGTTATTTAGGCAGGTACTATGTATAGTCACTTTGAGTGCATTTAAAGAAATGAAGAAGACTAGAGGAAGAACTTTACTGTAGGGGAAGAAATCAAGAATTTTGCTTTGGACTCTAATTTGATGTGCATCTAAAATATCCACACACAGACATTCAACAGGCCTGGAATTCTGGGAAAATACCACAGCCATAATGTTGCCTCAATGACATAACTAAATGAAAGCTATCAATTAAGCAAGAGGTATTTATTAAATAACTTCTCTCTGTAAGGAATCAGAGGAATACAGAAGATATATTAGACATATTTCTTTCTCTAAGGAGCTTACTAGCTATCTAGGAGTATTATTAAAGTCATAAATTAATTGTAGTACATTTAAGTGCCAACTTGATGACTTCACCTGTAAGAACTGGGAGAAGAGGATGACCAGTATTACTGTTACTTATCAAATAATAACTTGTGATAGTTAATCTAAGTTGTCAACTTGACCTGATCATGACACACCCAAGATTATGTGATTTTGGGTGTGTAACAGCAGATTAAAGAGAAAGCCCTGCCCTGAATGTAGGCAGCAGAATTCTGATAGGTGCGGACTTAGATAAAAAGGGAGAAGCCACGTAGAGTGTGCGCGACTCGTTCCGAGGAAAGCAGATC
>PVJS01049530.1:0-14601 GCA_004027185.1 Glis glis | reverse complement strand
CCATTGTTTCTCCGAAGAGCTTCCTGATCTTCACGTCTTGGACTGGGACTGAATTAGTGGTTGCTCCGATCCTAAGACTCCAGCTCTTAGACCGTTCGACCAGCTACTGGTTCCTCTGACTCTCCACGTGCAGTCAGAACCTGGGACTACATTGCTTCAAACTGTAAGCCCATCTGATAAATCCCTTTTTTCAAATATATATTCTGTGTATTCTGTTAATCTAGAGAACCCTGTCCAATACAGTAGCCTTGAAGTGACCTAAGCTGCAGTTTTTTGCACTCTTCCTGAGGCGCAAGTACCTGCTGTTATACTTGATGCTAGGTGACAAAATCTTTCCTACTTGCTCCAGATGTGCCTTAGATCTCGTCTCATCCCCTAGGATCACATGTCTTGGCTCTGTCACTGACCTTGGACTTTGAATTGGATGGGAACACTACCTTTTCCCACAGGCTTTGGCCTCTCTGTTCTAGTTCCCAGTGTCCTGGGCTCTTTTGGAAACACAGGTTAAAAATTTAATGCTATGCTACATCCAGGTTGAGTTGCCAATAATGTAGCTAGAGATGGAAGTCTTGAGCTAGTGGAGAATTTTGGGCTAGGGATATACATTTGGGACTTAGCCTTTCATGAATACCCTTTAGATCTCCTTCCTCCCACACAATCTACCATCTCTGTCATTTTCATCAGTTTCAAACAAGTTCTAGTGTTACCCATCAAACTAAACCAAAACAAAATAAAAATTGAGCTATTGCCCTATTTATCCACTTCCCTTTATAGCAAAATTTCTCCCTTTTAAAAGAGACTAATGGTTATGGAAGGGGTCTTACATGATCAATGGTTAAAACGTCATGACGAGAGCAAATCATCGTAATACAAAAGTATTAATAGAGTTGGAGAGAAGGTGGTGATTTAGAAAGCAATTTTGTGAAGTAAAAAATTTCAGAGGTGTAAAATTAGAATTAGAGATTCAGAGAAGCGACAGTAAAGAATTAAAAGTCAAGGAATTACAGTGTTCCTGCAGAATTAAACCTAGTGTTAGCATTTAGCTGGCACACACTGCCTCAGTCTCACGACGTCTTCAGTCAACATGCACTCTGATTAATTGTTGCCCTTCCTGTGCATTAAATCGTTTGACTATCACCCTTGTTCAAGCAACAACTTCAAGGAACACTGACTAACTGGAGTGCATCCAAGAGAGCACAATGACCAGGATGCTGAACTGGTGCACAGCCTGGGCATGTTTACCTTGGAGAAGAGAGGAGGAGACCAAAGTATCATAGTTCTTCTTTTTAAGTGCTTATGGAATTCTCCTGTAGAGGCTCTCAGGCCATGTAAGAAACTCATTCTGCTAAATATTATCTAATAGTTACTAAGAATAAGCCATTATTTAAGCATAGTCCTAAGAATTTATAACTCCTAATCTTCATAACAATTCTATTATTACATTATCTTCAATTTAAATTGGAGGAGCTAGGCATGGTGGTGCATGCCTGTAATCTGAGTACTTGGGAGGCTAAGGCAGGGGGATCATAGGTTTGAGGACAGCCTCTGCAAATCAGTGAGATTATTGGCAACCTAGCAAGTAAGACCCTGTTTCAAAACAAAATTAATTAATTGGAGGAAACCAAGTTGTAAAGAGATTGAATAACTTGCCCCCAGTTACATAGCTAATAAATAGAGAAAGTAGAATTCAAATCCAAGCCCTCTCTATTTTCTTGGCCACTTTGCTAATCATGTAGTATGACCACATTTATGCCTTTTGACTCAGTGTGAGGAGGAATAGTGTAGCAATTAGAATGGTTCAAAAAGAGAAAATGCATATAAGTTTTGTGCTATATCTTCAAAGCTAATAATCATATGTTTGGGGTTATTGTAGAAGGACTTCTATGTTAGATGAAAGGTTGAGCTAAATGATTGTGAAGAATCTACATTTAAACTAGTTTGTCACTTCTCATCTAGCTAGCCATCTTAACCTATGGATTTTGTAAATGTATTATCTGTATTTCTGTCTATGTCAATAGCAGAAATACTACACTTGGAAGAACCAAGAACAGAACCATTTCTATACCATGAAGACCTTTCCTCCAGTTCATATTTCTTATATAGTTATGTAACCAGCTGTAAACTTTCTAGTCATATAATTACTTACTATTCTCTGTTAACAGGGATATCATGAGATACTTGATTATGTGCTTCACTGAAGTGAAGATTCATTAAATGTATCCCATTCCCCCAGCCACCATCTAATTAGCGCTTTTAAAAATGAAATTAGGTTAATTTAATGTGTCATGTTAAGGATCCCATGTTGGCTTCTCTTGTCTACCAATTTCTTCTTAAGTGTACAAAAACCATCTGTCTCTAATTTGCTTTAACATTTTGCGGAGGTTTATTTATTTATTTTGTGTGTGTGTGTGTGTGGTACTGGGGATTGAACCCAGAGGCATTCTACCTCTGAGCTACACTCCAGCCCTATTTTTTTTATTCTTTATTTTGAAACAGGGTCTCACTAAGTTGCGGAGGGCCTCACTAAGTAGCTGAGGCTGGCCACGAACCCAGTTCCTCCAATCTCAGCCTCCCAAGTACTGGGATTACAAGCGTGCACCACCACGCCCAGCTGGCTTATTTTTATTTAACAAATGCTTTCAATACTTCGTAAATGCCAATTGATTTAATCCCATAAAAGTATTATTTTGATGTCCATTTTACAGATGAGAAAACTGAACCATAGCGGTTAAATAACTTGCCCAAGGCCACAGACTCAATAAAAGGTGGAGCTGGTACAAACCAGCCATTGGCTATATAGTCTGTGCCCATATGCACGAAACAATGTTCCTTCACTGCTCTATAACTTTGGATGAAACACTGTTCCTTCACTGCTCTCTAATTTTGGAAATTTCCTATGTCTCTCTTTGCTCCGTTTTCCTCCTTCTGAGATACAGAAGAAAAGCAAACTCCAACTCAGTGTTCCTACTATGAAGCAAGTGGTCCTGTAGCAGATACCAGCTAGGCATCCTTTCATTCAATTCAATTCTGACACTGTATTACCTGGAGATAACACCACATCCCAAAGGATGAGGGTTCAGTCACCAGGACTAGCCGTCCACATCAGATGCCCGTCACAAGCTCCAAGTTTTACCTGTACTTCCGCCCCACTGGCTATAAATTGGGGTTTCCACAACTTGCTTGGGTTCAATTTATTTTCTAGAGCAGCTTAAAACTCAGGAAACGTGTTTACTGTTTTATTCTAAAGGATATGACAATGAATACAAATAAAGAGATGCCTAGGGAGAGGTATGGGAGGACTGCAGATCTTATGCCCTCCAGGAATCTCCACGTGTTCAGGTAATCTGGAAGCTGTCCGAACCTTGTGCTTTGGGGTTTTATGGAGATTTTATTGCACAGACATGATTGAAGCGTGGACAACTATGTCAAAATATGATTGGCCAAAAAGGGTATGAATTAGTACTACTAGACTGAGTGGGGAGACCCAGCGAGGCCTGTTCAGCTTCTTCTTGGCCCCTGTGCAGCCTTCCTTCCTCCCAGGTATGGGGCAGGACCCAGCTAAATGGGGGTCACATGATCTATTAGACAAGATAGGTCTGAGAATTTCATTCTAACCAGCTCTAAGACAGAAATTCTAGTTTCTATAGCCTAGCTTGGGCATACAAAGGATCAGGTGAAAGGGGAGAGGGAGAGGGAGAGGGAGAGGGAGAAAGAGAGGGAGAAACAGACACTACGGGCCTATATTGAGCCAATATGCTTGTTGAACACAGATGCAAAAAACGCTCAGCAAAATGCCAGTAAATCAAATCCAACACACATTATAAAGATTATTCATGGAGACTTCTGGATGGAATGGCAGAATAGAAGTATCCTTCAAGTGACCCTGCCAGTGGAAAGAGTCTGGGCAACAAGAAAGAAGCTTTATTTTGAGGAGAGAAAAAGAAGCTCTCTGGAAACCAAGGAAGAGGTGAAGGGAAAGCTAAACAGCATGGAGAAGCGGAGGCAACTCAGAGCCAAGTATGAAGCCGTCTGCAGCTCCAACCCTGGTTTCCCTGGGGAAGGGGACCCAGCACCTCAAGCACAAGGCCTGGAGAGGGCGGGCAGCCTCAGTGATAAACAATGAACCGGCAGTACGGCAGTACGAGCCTCAGGAGAAACCTACGGTTTCTTAACTTTATTAACTTTATTAACTTTAAACCCAGTGTGGGAGCTATGTGTGGTGGTGCACACCTCTAATCCCAGTACTTGGGAGGCTGAGACAGGAGGATCGCAGTTTCCAGGCCAGCCTCTGCAACTTAGTGAGATCCTGCTTCGAAATAAAAAAATAGGGCTGGGGGTGTTGCTTGGAGGTAGAATGGCCCTGAGTTCAACCCCCAGTACCCCCAAAATAAAATAAAAAATAAAATAAAATAAATAAAATAAAATAAAATAAAATATAAAATGAAATAAAATAAAGAAAATAAAATAATAAAATAAAATAAATAAAAATAAAATAAAATAATAAAATAAATAAAAATAAAATAAAATAATAAATTAAATTAAATTAAATTAAATAAATTAAAATAAAAAAATAATAAAATAAATTAAATTAAATAAATTAAAGAAAATAAAAAATAAAAAATAAATATAAATAAAATAATAAAATAAATAAAATAAAAAAAAATAAAATAAATCCAGTGTGGAAGTCTGGACTAAAATTGACCCTTTGAAGGAAGCTAGCTTTGGAGAAGAAATATACTTCAGCACTCATTATCTGCGAATGCTCCAGCCAGGAGCCATCTTGAGAGGGGACCTATTGTTTGGGACTCAGCTACTCCATGGATCAGAAATCAGAAAAATCATAATTCAGGGTCCCCTGGGAAGACCCTACCCAGTGACAGGGTGGGAGAACATCACAACAAATGCTGTTGGAGAGGGGGAGGGGGAGTCCTATATCTGCCGAAAGTTGAAACGGTGGGACATCAGGATGTAGAGGACACGGTGGTTGGTGGCACCACCCTCTATGGTGGGGAACAAGACCTGTCCAAGTGCTTTACTGAGGGGCCAGGTCTGCGTACCCACACTGAGGCTGGCAGAGGGCTCAGTTCCCACAGTTGTCCTCTCTAATGTAGAACACAGTGATCTTTCTGCTCCACCACTCCCATGAATTTGGGAATACACCTCTGCTTGAGTTTTTGCCAGGCCTCTGGGTTCACAGACTGGGCCACATGCCCAGCCCACATGCTACAAAGGTAACTGCGGGTAGCAGTGGCTCTGGAGGTGTATAAAAATAGAAACATCTGGAGCAAATACAACCGTGCTTCAGAAAACGTGCTATTAACCCACCCAGCGGAAAATGCAGGGTAGGGCTCAGCCTACATGCAGCATGAACCTGTTTGGTGGGAACAGAAAGGAATTATAATAGGCCCCAGCTGTTCCTCGCTATCCCCCACACCTGATGGATCTCAATACTCGGTGACCCAGAAAGAAGCTTCTCTAATACAAGCACCTTGGCCAGGAAATTTTTTTACTCATTTTTCTTTTTTTTCCCCTCCTTACTTCTATCCAATTTTATTTAACTATATTTATCCTCTCATTGGGTGTTTTATCTTTTGCTCTCTCCCCTCCTCTTTCTCATTTTCTTTTCCTTTTTAAAGTCTTGCTTCTTTTTACCTTTCTCCACCCTCCTTTTTAATTATTTTATGCTTATTTTACCTTTACTAGTTTTTAAATTTTTAGTTTATTTTGTATTATTTTGCCTCTTTTGTTTCTATTGTTACTGGTGGTGAAGTTGCTGAGTTTAATTGGCTTTTTACCATGTTTATATATCTGGTTTGTCTTTGTGTTGTCTTTACTGAGGTTTGTTTTCCCCTCTCTGAGCAATACTGGAGATAGAATCCTTAAAAGAAGGCTGCTAAGGAGAAGCCTGTATAAAATTGAGAGACATATCCATCTCAACAGACAGGCAGATCTCAGCATAGCAATACGAGAAATACGAAGAAATGAGGCAACGTGACTCCTCCAAAGGTTCATAACTTCTCAGTAACTAAACCCAAGATACTGAAGTGGATGAAATTCAGGACAAAGAATTCAAAAGATTCATTTTAAAAATTATCAGTCACATTAAAAATGCGTCACCACAGCCAGGCATGGTGGCACATGCTTGTAATCCCAGTATTTGGGAGGCTGAGACAGGAGGATCACAGGTTCGAGGACAGCCTCAGCAAATAGTGAGACTCTTATCAACCTAGTGAGACCCTGTTTCAAAGTAAAAATAAAATCAGGCTGGGGTTGTAGCTCAGAGGTAGAATGCTCCTGGGTTCATTCCCTAGTACCACACCCCCAAAAAATGATCAATGACTTCAAAGAGGACACTAATAAACAGCTGAAAAATTTAAGGCCGATAAGACAGGATATGAAATAGCAATTCAGTGAAGAAAGATTCAAAGAATGGAACATAAATCTTGAAAATGAAAAGCTCAATGTGTCCAATAAAAAAACTCAGAAAGTCTCACCATTAGACTAGATCAAATAGAAGAAAGAAGAGCAGAGCTTGAAGACAAGACTGATGAATTATCACATTCCGACAGCAATAAAGAAAAATAAATTACTAACAGGACATATAAGACCTATGGGACATGATTGAGAGACCAAACCTACAAATAATCAGATTAGGTGAAGGAGGCAAGGTGTATGCTAAAGGCATAGAAAAACCATCGAGTAAAATAATAGCAGAACATTTTTCAAATCTTGGGAAAGATATGGATATTCAGGTATGGGATTTGGGATCAGTCAGAAGAGACAAAGAAGGTCACAATGTGTTTTGATAAAGGGAACAACATATAAAGAGGATATAACAATATATGGATATTCAGGTATGGGATTTGGAACCCCAAATAGGCATGACCAGAAACCAATCTCTCAATTTCATATTATAATAAAACTGTCAAAATTATAGAATAAAGGAAGAATATTGAAAGCTGCCAGAGAGAAGTCCCAAGTCACTTGTAAAGGCAAGTCCATCAGAATAATCAATTGCTCAGTAGAAACTCTAAGGGTGAGGAGGGCATCGAATGATGTATTTCAAGCCCTGAAAAAAATAAATAAATGCCAACTTAGATTAACGTATACATCAAAATGAAAGAATGGGGAATGGTATTACAATCAAATGGAATCCAAAGCTATACTCATATTTGACAAAATAGACTTCAGCCAAAATCAGTCAGAAGAGACAAAGAAGGTCACAATGTGTTTTGATAAAGGGAACAACATATAAAGAGGATATAACAACTATAAATATATATGAACCAATTATCAGAACCCTCGATTTTATAAAACAAACACAATAGGACATACAGGGAAAGAAAGGTTCCAATAAAATAATAGGTAATTTCAACAGCCCTCTCTCACCAATCCATAGATCTTTCAGACCAAAACAAAAAAGGAAAATCAACAAAGACACACCTGAGTTAAATTATTCTATAAGCCAAATGGATTTCATAGACATCTACAAAATATTCCATCCAATGGCTACAGAGTACAGATTCTTTTCATCAGGAAATGGAACTTTCTCCAAAACAGATACTATTTTAGGACATACAGCAAATCTTAACAAATAATAATAAAAAATAATGTCTTGCATATTATCCTATCATATTGGAATGAAACTAGAAATTAACATTAAGAAACTGCAGAAAACATACAAACACATTGAGATTTAACAATATATTTCTGAATGAACAATATATTTTTGAATGGGTCATTGAAAGAATCGGGGGAAATTTAAAAACTAAAATCAAACAACAATGAAAACACATTCTATTAGAATCTAAGGGATATAATGAGAACAGTTATAAAAGGAAAGTTTGTAGCTCTAAGTATATACATTTGAAGTAAGAGGGAGAGAAATAGCTCTCAAAGAAAAAAAACCTGCGTCTTTAGGCCTTAGAAAAAAAGAACAAACCAAACCCCAACTCAGGAAAGAAATGAATTATCAGTGCAGAAAGAAATAAAATAGGGAATTAAAAAACTATAAAATAATCAAATAGTTGATTCTTTGAAAAGATCAAATTGGAAAACCCTTAGCCAAACTAGCCAGAATGCCCCCAAAAAAATCACAGATGAAACAGATAATATTACAACAGATACCAGTGAAATCCAGAGGCTCATTAGGGAATACTTTGAATAATTATATGCACTATTTGCAATGGCCAAGAAATGGATATGACCTAAGTATTCTTCAACTGATAAACAGATAATGTGGTACATATACACAATGGGATACTATTCAGCTATATATAAAAAAAAATGAAACCCTGTCATTTGCAACAATACGAATGGAACGGAGAGCGTGTTAAGTGAAATAAGGCACAGATAGACAAGTACTGCGTGATCTCACTCATATGTAGAATCTAAAAAAGTTGATCTCACAGAAGTTGAGAGTAGAATGGTGATTACCAGAGGTCGGGGAGAGTGAGGGGCAGGGAGGGATGGGGAAGGGTTGTTCAATGGTCCTAAGTTGCAGTTAGAGGGGAACAAGAAACTCTGGTGTACTATGGTACAGTGTATTGACTATAGAGAACAATAATGTACTGTATGTTTGAAAAAGCCAGAAGAAAGAATTTTTACCATAAAGACATGATAAATGTTTGAGGAGATAAATATGTTAAACCCAATGTCAACATTACAAACATATACATATAACTAACATTATATGGTATCCCATATAATGTGTGTATTATTACATTAATAATTATAGCTATACATTAATATGTATAGCTTTTATGTTTTATATATTAGTTAAAAATCTAGATGAAAATAAAAATCACACTAAAAATTTAATTACGGCCGGGTGTGGTGGCGGATGCTTGTAATCCCAGTACTTTGGGAGACGGAGACCGGAGGATCTGGGTTTGCGGCCAGCCTCAGCGCACGCGTGCATGTGCGCGCGCACGAGCTCTCTCTCTCTCTCCTCTCTCTCTCTTTCTCTATCTAGTGAGGCTCTCCGTAACTTCGTGAGACGCGGTTTCAAAATAAAGCATAAAAAAATATGGCCAGGGGTGTAGCAAGGAGGTAGAACGCCCCTGCGTTCAATCCCCGGTACCGCAAAAAAAAAAAAAAAAAAAAAAAAAAAAAAAAAAAAAAAAAAATAGATATATATATATATATAATTAGGAAGCAAGGATCCCACTGGCTACTTTAGTAGCATTCTATGTGCCCTGGTTTTGCATATGTTAATTCTCAGCACAATTGTATGAGAAAGACATTATCATTTATTATTCCCATTTTATCAAAGTGGACACTGAAGCTCAGAGGCATTAAACTATTTGTTTTATATCAAAAAGATGCTTTCAGAGCAGTATTAGCACAGGTTTATCCAGCTGCATATATAATCACCACACCATGCTGCCTACATGTTTTCAGAGACTGAGTTTGGGCTGGCTTTGTTCATATACTTGAATGTGTGAATGAAAATGCGTAGGGGTAAAAATAAGAACCTGCACAAAATAAGAGAGGTTCTGTTCTTAGAAAGCTTAAAATAGTACAAATTTTGTTGACTCTATTAGGAATTATGTACTGGCTGCTGGTTAGAGAGCCCTGATGATGTAGCAGCTTGAAGGAATTAGGAGTTGATTCTCTTACCTAAATGAAGTCTGGCAGCAGGAAATCTAGGGTTGCTAGGCAGCTCTACAGAGTCATAAGGGTCTGGGGCTTTTTCTGACTTTCTTTTACTTTGTATCTAGTGTATACCAATTCATAAAATTACTCCTGGGCTCAGACCATCATACTCACATTCTAAGAAAGGAGGAGTGGAGGGAAAGGAGAAAACAGGACAAATGCCTCTCAAAAGCCCTACTTAATGTACTTGATATTTTTTACTTAAACCTCTGGTAACCCCACCTGCCTAACCTTGAAGGGGATAGTGGGTCCCTGGCCCCTTTCCCTGTCTCTTTGCTTCCCAGATACCATGAGGTGAGCAGCTCTGTTTCCCTCATGCTCCCCGCCATGATGTACTGTGCCACCACAGGCCCAAACCAATGGGACCAAGTGACCATCGACCAAAACCTCTGAAACTGTGAGCCAAAAGAAATCTTTTCTCCTTTAAGTTGATTATCTCGGCTATTTTGTCACAGTAACGGAAAGCTGACTAACATAATTTCCATCCTATCTTGCTCAGGATTAATAGTTGTTCCTACTTTGGTTAACAGATCTCATCCTAAATGGGGAAGGAGGCACTAAGGAATATCCAAAAATGAATAGCTTAAAACTTTTGAACCCAGAGCGTATGTCAGGGCCTTGAGAAACCATTTTGCTTCTCCCTTTTCTGATAACCCTTTTATTTATTTATTTATTTATTTATTTGTTTATTTATTTATTTTGTGGTACTGGGATTGAACCCAGGGGCATTCTGCCTCCGAGCTACACCCCAGCCTTATTTTTTATTCTTTATTTTTATTTTTTTGTATATTCATTTATTGGTGCATTTTAAATATACATTTGATAAGTGTCAGGGTAGCAGAATAATCCATGCACACATTGCTCATTTACCCCTCCCTCAAATCCCACCCTATTCCCTCTCCCTTCCCTCCCTTTCATGTTCTGCATAGTGATTGAGTCTTATAAGTTTGTATATATACTTTGAAATCAGGTCTCACAAAGTTGCGGAGGGCCTCACTAAGTAGCTGAGGCTGGCTGCAAACCCGGATCCTCCAGTCTCAGCCTCCCAAGTACTGGGATTATAAGCGTGTGCCACCACACCCAGTTCTGATAACCCTTTTATGATGAATGCTTTTCTGGACAGAGTGCTCTGTATAGTAATCATCTTAGAATCTGTGGCTCCAGATTTTGGTAAAAACTCAACTCCTTCAATTATATCTAAGGTAACCTGGGGGTCCTCAGAGGAAATAAAGACTGCACTAAAGGAAGTTAGCTGAGGAGCTCCTTGGCCCAGTCGATCTTCATTTGGAAACTGATAGGAGTCAGGTTTGTCCCCTATTTCCCCCTCTCTGGGGATGGTTTCAGCATTCCCTCTTTCAACGTCCCTCCTATTTACAAAATGCACACTGGTTCAGTCCCAACTTTGTGGGTGGCTGATGGATTCCATGTTGGGGACTGGGAGCACATACCCACGATGGCTTCTTTCTTTCTCTCAGGTTAACTGGAGCAGATTGGAGGGTGACTGCCATCAGGGAAGCTTGCTTCCTCATCCTTTATCTTCTTTCTCCTCATAGGATACATCTCTGTTGTTGAACACCTTAAAGGAAATATCCAGCAATTGAGATAGGTTAATTTCTAGACATTAATTTCTGACCATTTCTCCTCCAGATATCTAGGGCGCTCTGAGATATGAAGTAAGTTCCTATGACTATCTATTGAACATCTTTCACAAACTGTCTTTAACTTGATCGGACCTTTAGTTTTGCCCTTTCTTCCAGTTATTGTATATTAGGACAAAAATTGTATTTTACCATTCAAAATCTTGTCTTATTCAAACACATGCACATAATTTTCTTCATATCTGTTTCTCCCACTTACTAATTCCTTTCTGTGCTCTTTTCTTCCTTAAATTTACATTTTGAATCAATCTGTGTTCTCTACATATATAATTAAATGTTAATTAGAATTTTAACTTTTAGCAAACTTGCTTGTTAATGAAGCCCCAGAAAGAAAGCAATCTTAAATTGTTTTCCTGTATGCCATCAATTAGTGAAAACACATTTATTAGGATTGTATTATCACTGTGTGTGTATATATGGTGTGTGTGTGGTACTGGGGATTGAACCCAGGGGTGTTCTACCTCTGTGCTATACCCCAGCCCTATTTTATTATTATTTTGAAATAGGGTCTCACTAAGTTGCTGAGGCTGTCCTTGATCCTGTGATCCTCCTGTCTTAGCTTCCCACATACTAGGATTACAGGCCTTGTGCCACCATTCCTGGCTGAAAACACATTTATTAATAGGCCCAAGTATATCATTTCTTTATAGAATTTAAGAAGCTAAGGGTACTTGAGTTTATATTTAGCAACTGATGTCTCAGTATTTCAACGTACTAAGAAATGACTCAGATGTTTTATCACATCACTTAACTATTGGACTTTAATATTACATGAAGAGCATACTTAGAAACATTTATCCTATTTAATTTACTGAATTTATTTATTTTTAAGTTATTCCTAGATTACCCATAAAAACTGACATATCAAACAAGCAGAGTCATCATTTCAAGGCATTTTCTTTGTCAAAGAAAAACCCTAAAGGTTGCTGTACTTGAAACAGGAAGCAATGGACATTGAATAATCTGAGATGAAATGAAGTAGTATAGTCATCCAAATTATGCCTCTGACCAAATGGAACAAGTGTTTTAGCTTGGATACAGAATGTCCCCTGGAAGAGCTCATGTGCTAACAGTGCAAAATGTTCAGAGGGGTAATACTTGAATCATCAGGGCTCTAATTTCATCAGTAGGTAAATCCATTGATGAATTAATGGCTTTATTGGGTGGTGGAGTGGGCAGGTAGTGTGTGGCTAGAGGAGGGAGTGTGGACTTGGGGACTACATATATGTCCCTTGCCTTCTCCCCTTGCTCACTCTGCTTCCCACCACCATGCCCTGAGCCCTACAAATGTGACCCGGCGTGACAAGAACTGAAACCTCTGAATTTTCCAGAACTGTGAGCAAATAAGTCTTCCTCTAAGTTGTGGTCATCAGGTATTTTTGGGTCACAGCAATGAGAATGCTGCCTGAAACATTAAGGTCACCTGTTCTATGTAGCTAAATGTTAATATTTCCACTTATAGTCTTAGCAAGGCTGTGGACCAAACCTTTTGGGCAAAGTGGTTCACATGGTAGCTTGGATAGACCAAGTCAAAAGCCTTTACAACATAGCAGCTTGTTTGTTTAAACAACAAACATTTGCTAATGGCGAAGGAGACAGGTCCTCCTCCAGCATGGACACCTTGTTGCCCATAGTAGCTACCCAAGGGCTGGGGGTAAAATGATTAGTCAAAATGCAAAATCCACAACTCCTTACCTAGGTATAATTTTCAAATGTGGTCTATTGCCAAAGGATTTAGACCATTGGAACCATAGAATTACACAACTAGAGTTTCCAGGAAAATTCCATTTCCCTCTGGGGCTCCGTTACCTTGATGCAGATCTGCAGGATGAGGGCGAGGTCTTCCACTCTCCTCTTCAGGATAGAGATTTCTTTCAGTCTCTCAGACCTCAGGACTGAGCTGAGATGCATTTTCCTAGACCTGTGATTGGTCCTGTGTGCTTTCCTAACCTAGGGCCTTTTTTTCTCTCTTATTGCAACTCTATTAGCTGACTCAAGGGTCAAGCACCACTCACCAATCCAGGAGACACTTATGAACACAAGGTTCGGAACAGCCCCTAAGTCTTCCCAGGACAACAGGCAGTGCAGGGCTGGCAAGTCAGCACTCAAAAAGGCGCTTTCTTTTATTTGCTCAGGACCTACTTCCAGCAACATGGAAGGGTTCTCCCAGGACAAGCTGTGTAAGGCCCTGTCAGGAGCCAGCATCCGACGCAGGAGAGGTTTTGGAGGTGAGATACCCAGCGAGAAGAAAGCACGTGGAGTCAGCGTCCAGAGGAGAACGGCAGCAGCTTTACCTTATAGATGCGGCTCTTATATAGGGTTCTGGGCAAAATTTGCACATCATGTCAGTGTAATGTGCAAGTGTGTGTTGTGTATTACCTAGTCATGCTTACATAACTAACAGGGTGACCTGCGGTAGTATAACTAAATGCTCCTCTGTGGATATGCGGGGTGAACGGGGTCCTGTCCTTACCACCGGCTTGTACTTCCTCTGGGCCCCACAAGCTACCACTGGCCACTGCTTCGTCTGTTGGGAGCTGAGTAGCAAAGGCCCCGGAGCCTTCAAAGGAGAAGTCCCATCGGGGTCACCAATTTTGTAACCCCATGTAATGGGTTCGGCCCCATGGTGAGTGCAAAGCCAATAAGCACAACCAGGATATAAAAGAGTGAATAAGTTGGGCAAGGTGGTGCACACCTGTAATCCCAGTACTTGGGAGGCTGAGACAGGAGGATCTCGGGTTCAAGGACAGCCTCAGCAATTAGTGAGACTCTTATCAACCTATTGAGACCCTGTTTCAAAATAAAACTAAAAAATGATGGAAATTGAGCCTATATTGATTGCTAATAAGGGCAGTATTAATTGCTAATAAGAACAAGCTTTCATACTTAGAACAATAAAATCCTTTTCTCTGCTCTAAGTTGTCAGCCAAGAGCTGCAGCCAAGGCTGACCTTGGTCAGCTAAAAGCTGGCTATTAGCCCAGCCAGAAGATAAGGTACAAGAACACTGAATGCCGAGAACTACACTTAGAAAAGAATTCTGTAGACTCTCACAGAAGTTTAGACTAAAGTTAAAAGATGGAAAAGCAAGCCGTATTAACCCAATATTAATTGTTAACAACACAAAATAGTTACAGCCCCCAAACCTCCATACTTTAAAAGACTATATTCCTGTGTCTTTCTTTTCTTTATTATAAAACAAGTTTTCAACATAGTAAGGGACTTCTAGCAGATAGGGATAAGGAGATGCTGAGAACTCACCAAGGACATAGGTGGACAATACATGCT
>PVJS01049529.1:0-14639 GCA_004027185.1 Glis glis | reverse complement strand
AAAAAAAAAAAAAAAGAGAGAGAGAGAGAGAGAGAGCATAGTGAATCTGGGTGTGGTGGCACATACCTGTAATTCCAGTATTTGGGCTGAGACAGGAGGATTGAAGGTTGGAGGAAAAGCCTCAACAACCTAGTGAGACTCCCAGCAACCTAGCAAGACCCTGTTTCAAAACAAAAATATAGGCTGGGTATGGTGTAAATCACAGTACTTGGGAGACTGAGACAGGAGGATTGCAAGTTCAAAGCCAGCCTCAGCAACTTAATGAGACTCTCAGCACCTTAGCAAGATTCTGTTTACAAATAAAAAAAATCAAAATAAGGCTGGGGGTATAGTCTGGAAGTAGAAGGCTCCTGAGTTCTATCCCCAGTACCACAAAAATAATTTTTTAAATAAAAAAAATTTTTTAAAAGGGCTGGGGGGTGTAGCTCAGAGGTAGAACACCCCTGGGTTCAATCCCCTGTACCAAAAATAAAAAATAAAAAAGAAAGAAAGAAAATAGAACATGGTAAGTTGAAGAACAGGGAGAAATTTATGATGTTATAAGGTGGATGTGTGGAAGCAGAAAGAAACCAAGATGTAGCTAAGACATGGAATAAGGCCAGGTCAGCCCGTGCCTGCACAATGTCACCACAAGGAGATGAGGCTTTTTCTCACAATAATCGAGAGGGGTTTTAATCAGGGAAGTGACATGATCAGGTTTGCTCAATTAGAATTATGGACAATGGATTGGAAAGAGGAAGAAGAACTAGATGAAAGGATACTCATTATGGAGTGTTATTTCAGGACCAGAATTAAAGTGATAGGAGTGGGAATTAATAAGAGAGGGTGGAATCAAAAGAACGTGGAGAAAGAATGACTAGAACTTGATGGCAGAGACGATAGTGCAGGAGCAATGAGGAGAGCAGACCCAGGTTCCTACTTCAAGCAACAGGCGATGCTGCTAATTGAAATAGGAGATATGTGGATTTGGAGATGAACTAGGTTAGGTGATGTGAGCTCTGGTTTGAATATGTTGAGTTTGTAGCACCTATAGGACATTTCCATGAGATTAGGAATCTGGAGAAAGATATGGTTTGCAGATACAGATTTGTAATAGGCATGATTCATTCCATAAACTTTGTATCTGTTTTGAAATACACTAGTCACTTTTAGCCCAAGGCACCCAACTCCTTTGCTACCTGTTTCCCTGGATTTTTCTTCCCTTGAATCCTGGTCTGTAAGATTTTTACTGTTGTGGTGGTGGTGGGGGGTACTGGGTATGGAATCCATGGACAGTCTACCGCTGAGCTATACCTCTTTTAATTTTTTATTTTGAAACAGGGTCTCACTAAATTGCTGAGACTGGCCTTGAATATGCAATTCTCCTGTCTTAGTGTCCCAAGTCCTAGGATTACAGGTATGTACCACCAAGTCCCATGTAAGACTTTTACAGTCGCCTTCTGTACCCACTGGTCCTGCATCCCTGGATTCAAACAACTATGGATCAGAATATTCAGGAAAAGCCAGGTGTGGTGGCGCACGCTTGTAATCCCAGTACTTTGGGAGGCAGAGACCGGAGGATCCGGGTTCGTGGCCAGCCTCAGCTCTCTCTTTCTCTCTCTCTCTCTCTCTCTCCCTGTCTCTCTCTCTCTCCTTAGTGAGGACCTCCACAACTTCGTGAGACCCGGTCTCAAAATAAAGTATAAAAAAATAGGGCCGGGGGCGTAGCGCGGAGGTAGAACGCCCCTGCGTTCAATCCCCGGTACCGCAAAAAAAAAAAAAAATTTTTCAGAAAAAAAATGTACCTAGCTGGGCACAATGGCGCATACCTGTAATCTCAATACTTGAGAGGCCGAGACTGGAGGATCACAAGTTAGAGGCTAGTGGACACTAATTTAGTGAGGCCCTGTTTCAAAATGAAAAATAAAAAAGGGGTAGGGGTGTATCTCAGTGGTAGAGTGCCCCTGGGTTCAATCCCCAGTAACACACATACACACAAATTGTCTGTACTGAAATGTACAACCTTTTTTTTCTTGTCATTATTCCATGAATAATACAGTATAAAAACTACTTACATAGTCTTTAAATTATATTATATTAAGTATTATCAGTAATATAGAAATGATTTAAAGTGTACAGGAGGGTGTGCATAAGTTGTATGCAAATACTATGCCATTTTACATAAGGGACTTGAGCATCCACAGATTTTGGTGTCCTCCAGGGGTCCTAGAACCAACCCACCATGGGTACCCAAGGGCAGCTGTATCTTCATATATATATAGCAGTTGTCTAAGTTTTAGACGATTAGACTCTCAGACATTATTAAATGTAATTTACTGAGATCTAAAGTTCTGTGGAAACCCAGGTACTTTATTTTTTATGTTAGTATCTCACACTTAATATGCCAGGTAAGCCTATTGATTTTACATTTTAAGAGAGAACTTTTCTGGAAGAGAACATGGTGTGATTGAAGACAATAACATGAGAATAGCATGCAGGAGAAACCAGCCTGATGGGAGAAATGTTTTGTTGAGGAAGGTTGAAAAATATAAAAATATACCCTAGAAGGTAACTTGAAGGTCACATAGAGAATTTCAGAGTTGATGTGGTCACACGAATCACCAAACACTAGGCAAGTGAACGAAATGGTAATTTCAAGCCGCAATTTAAAAAAAAGTGAATCATATGAAAAATAGGTGGAGAGAATACTTAGAGCAACTATTTCCTTAGTAACTAGAGACAACCATTTTTAGTAGATTGCATTGAAGACCTGAAAAAATTAGATGTTCCAGCTAGAAGCTCAGAAAATCTAACTTCGAAATTCAATGTAAGTATAATACTAAAAAATAAATGAGTTGGGCGTGGTGGTGCACGCTTATAATCCCAGTACTTGGGAGGCTGAGACAGGAGGATCCCGGTTCGCGGCCAGCCTCAGCTACTTAGTGAGGCCCTCCACAACTTAGTGAGACCCTGTTTCGGAATAAAGAATAAAAAATAGGGCTGGGGGTGTATCTCAGAGGTAGAATCCCTCTGGGTTCAATCACTAGTACTGCAAAATAAATAAATAAATAAATAAATAAATAAATAAATAAATAATAAAAATTCTCATTGGAGAAGGTAAACTGAAATTAGGACTGTGACTGCATTAGTGATATAGCTAGAAATAAACCATGTTGAAAATAAGTCAGAACGTCATGTGATTGAAAGTTCTTAGAAGCCTTTCCTTAACTGTAGATGATCTTAAAACTGAAATGTGAAAATGAAATGTGATGGTGATTTCCTAATACATCTGGCTATCTATGTGCCTCAAAAAAAAAAAAAAAAGGAAAAAACTAATCCGGGCTTGGTGGCTCACCTGTAATCTCAGTACTTGGGAGGCTGAGACAGGAGGATCGCAAATTCGAGACCAGCCTCAACAACTTAGCAAGACACTTTCAACATAAAAAATAAAAAGGGCTGGAGTGTAGCCTAGCGGTAGTACACCTCTGGGTTCAATCCCCCTGGGTCCAATCCCTACTACCCCCAAAAAAAATAAAATAATTGGAGCAAACATTGCACCTTTAGGAAATAAACTATATTTATGAAGCAGAACATTCAAAAAGTATATGCAAGCCCATGATGAAAGAGTCAAGAATATGGAAGAGTTTACTTTCAGCTTTCAGTCTGGAAATGCAAGGAGACCATGAGTTTCAGCACAATAACTGAGCAACCATAGAATGACTAACCTGAGTTAGCAGTTTAAAAAATATATATTTAAGCCGGGCGTGGTGGCGCACGCTTGTAATCCCAGTACTTGGGAGGCGGAGACCGGAGGATCCGGGTTCACGGCCAGCCTCAGCTACTTAGTGAGGCCTCCACAACTTCGTGAGACCTGGTTTCAAAATAAAAGTATAAAAAACAGGGCAAGGGGTGTAGCTCAGAGGTAGAATGCCCCTGGGTTCAATCCCTGGTACCGCAAATATATATATATATTTATAAATATATATATATTTAAAAAATATATATATATTTAAAAATATATATATATATATATTTAAAAAATTAATTTAAAAAATAATGGATGTGACAGATATATAGTCAAAGCCTTTCCTTGTACTCCTTAAATCCTCCCTTTTACCCCCAATAGCAATGCTAGTAACAAAGTTCTGTGGAAGTGCTACGTTACTTACGTGAGGACCTAGACAGCACAACTCCCGGTGAAGAGCCGCTCTAGTTTCCATCCCGCAGCAAGAGCACTGGATCCCAGTGTGGTTTGAGTCAGAGAGCAGAGCAGCTGTGTGTTCCTTGGTTTCACTGCCACAGAACAGTCATTAAGAAGCAACTGAATTCCAGACTAAAGCCCCGCCTCTCTGCAAAGGAAGAAAAAAAATGTGGCTCTGAATACTTCCTGTATTCCTGAACAGTGGCTTGAAAGCAGGACAATTGGTACCTGTTACTTCCCTGGTTTCTGTTCATTTGTTTGTTTTTTGTGGTTCTGGGGATTGAACCCGGGGCATTCTCCCTCCGAGCTACACCCCAAGTCCTATTCTATTTTTTTATTTGGAAACAGGGTCTCACTAAGTTGATGTGAGCCTCACTGAGTTGCTGAGGCTGATTTCAAACCTGCAATCCTCCTGTCTCAGCCTCCTAAGGACTGGGATTACAGGCGTGCACCACCATGCCCACCTTGATTTCTTAATAATCATAGACCTAAGCCAGGTGCAATGGCACACACCTGTAATCCCAGTCCTTGGGAGGCTGAGACAGGAGGATCGCAGATTTGAGCCCAGCCTGTGCAACTTAGCAAGACCCTGTTTCAAAATAATATTTTTATACAAGGGATGGGGAAGTAACTCAGTGGTAGAGCACTTGCCTCACTAGCATGCCTAAAGCACTATGTGTGATCCCCAGCACCACCAAAGAAAAAAGGATTGGCAGAGTGGCATCTGGGCAGGAGGTGGGCAGAAACTGGAAGTGAAGAGTCTTGGGAAAGATGTGCTGCCCCTTGCCTTCCCCTGTGTGTGTAAGTGCATGGTGTGGGCCGGCACAGCAGAGAAGACAGGCAGATGAGCCTCTTGCCAATTCCCAGCTGTGTTAGCTTCCTGTGGCTGCCATACCAAATTACCACAGACCAGTGGCTTAAAACAATAGACATGAGCAGCGCGTGGTGGCGCATGCTTGCAATCTCAGTGCTTGAGAGGCTGAGACAGGAGAATCGCAAGTTCAAAGCCAGCCTCGGCAACTTAGCGAGGCTCTCAGCAACCTAGTGAGACCCTGTTTCCAAATAAGAAATAAAATCGAGCTTGGGGTGTAGCTTGGAGGTAGAATGCCTCTGGGTTCAACCCGTAGTACAAAAAAAAAAAAAGACATTTATTCTCTCACAGTTTGGGGCACCAGGATCAAAGTGTCAATGGGGCCACACTCCCTCCTCAAGCCCCAGGGGAGACTCCCTCTCTGACTACTCCATCTTCTGGTGGCTGTAAGGAATTCCTTGGCTTACTGGGTCTGTGGCTACATCACCAGGGTCTCTTCTTGGTCTTCACGTGGCTTTCTCTTCTGTGTGTCTCGCCTCTGTGTGATGTCGTATAAGGATGCTTGTTGCCGGGTGTGGTGGCGCACGCTTGTAATCCCAGTACTTGGAAGGCTGAGACCGGAGGATCCGGGTTCGCGGCCAGCCTCAGCTACTTAGTGAGGCCTCCGCAACTTAGGGAGACCCGGTTTCAAAATAAAGTATAAAAAATAGGGCCAGGGGTTTAGCTCGGAGGTAGAACGCCCCTGGGTTCAATCCCCGGTACTGCAAAAAAAGAAAGGATGCTTGTCATTGGATTTAGAGCCTACCTGAATAATCCAGGATAATTTCCTCACATCAAGATACTTTTCCACATCTGCAAAGACTCTTTTTCCAGATAACACAACACTCACAGATTTGGGGATTTGACATGAAACCTATCTTCTGGTGGGTGTGACAGTTAATGTTATGTGTTAGTCTGGGCCATGATAGCCAGGTATTTGGTCAAACATTATTCTGGATGTTTTTGTGAGGATGTTTTTGGATGCGATTTACATTTAAATTGGAGGACTTTGAGTAGACTGCCCTCTTTAATGTGGGTTGGTGGGCCTCGTCATGAATAGACCAAAGGCTGACCTCCTCCAAGTACCAGGGAATTCTGCCAGCAGATTACCTTCAGACTTCATCTGTAGTATCAGACTTGGTCACTCTACTACTGTCCATGGACCACACTTTGAGTAGCAAGAAGCTACAGAACCTAGTGGGAAGGGAAAATTGTGAAAATTTGGGTATTTCCCCAAATATAAGGATAGGTATAAAAATATCTCCCAATAGTCTGCTGCAGTGGCACACACTTTTAATCCCAGTTACTCAGGAGGCTGAGGCAGGAAGATAGCAAGTTCAAGGCCAGCCTGGGCAACTTATTGGGACTCTGTCTCAGAGTAAAAATAAAAAGGAAGCTGGGAATGGTGCATGCCTGTAATTCCAGTATTTGGGAGACTGAGACAGGAGGATCGCAGGTTCAAGGACAGCCTCAGCAACTTAGCAAGACCCTGTTTCCAAATAAAAAATAAAATAGAGCTGAGGTGTATCTCAGAGGTAGAATGACCCTGGGTTCAATCCCCAGTACCACAAAAATAAATAAATAGATAGATGATAGATAGATAGATAGATAGGTAGATAGATAGATATAAAAGCCAGGCATGGTGACACACGCTTGTAGTACTAGTACTTGGGAGGCTGAGACAGGAGGATTGCAGGTTCACGATCAGCCTCAGCAATTTAGTGAGTCCCTCCACAACTTAGTGAGACCCTGTTTCAAAATAAAAAATAAAATAGGGCTGGGGGTGTATCTTAGAGGTAGAAAGCCTCTGGGTTCAATACCCAGTACCACAAAAAAAAAGAAAGTTTTTCTATGAATCTTACTATCATGTACAATTACAATGCACCAATAAAAACAAAATAAAATAAAAGGGGCGGGGGATATAACTCTGGTAAAACGCCCCTGGGGTCAATCCCCAGGACTGCAAAAGGAAACATCTCCCAGTAGACAAATCCATAGGAGTTAGTTCCCAACCATCCCCCACAGCAGCCCAGCAGGTGGACTCTGTATCAACTTCCCTGAGACAGGGCAACGCCCTCATCCTTCCTGCCCCAAATTGGGCGTTTCTGCCTTGCTCTCTGCTCCTTGGCTGGCAGATAGTGAAAGGAGCAAGGGTAAACCACTGTGGTGGCTGTGGTGCACGCCCGTAATCCCAGCACTTGGGGGCTGAGACAGGAGAATTGCAGGTTTGGCTCAGAAACTCAGTGAGACCCTGTTTCAAAATAAAAAATAAAAAGGTCTGGGGGAGTAGCTCAGAGATAGGACACCCCTGTGTTCAATCCCTGGTATCTCCCCCCAAAAAAGGAAAGAAAAAAGAAAGGAGCAATATGTGTGTGTGTGTGTGTGTGTGTGTGTGTGTGTGTGTGTGTGTTACTGGGGATTGCCTCCAGGGGCATTCTACCTCTGAGCTACGCCCCCAGCCCTATTTTATTTCTTATTTTGACACAGGGTCTCACTAAGTTGCTGAGGGCTTCGCTAAGTTTCTGAGGCTGGCGGCGAAACTGCGATCCTCCCATCTCAGCCTCCCAAGTACCAGGATTACAGGCGTGCACCACCACACTTGCTGTAGAATGCCTTTATATTAGAACAGCCTGGCATCATGGATCTAAGCTCTTGAGCATCTGTACTGATCCCAGACCCCTGTGCTCCTACAACTGAGACGATGAATGACTGAGGAAGTTCTGTTATATATTTACCAAGGAGCCAAGTGCGGATGCACCTAACCCTGGGCCTCGGGCGGGAAGCTCCCTTCTGCTCTTTGTTTTTGCTTCCGTGCACTGGGAGAGCAGAAGGTTAGGGAGGGGAGGGGAATCTATTTTGGGGTCTGGACATTTTGTTCTTTCTTTTGAATTTAATTCTTCTTACAAGTGACTGAAAGAAAAATGGAGTTGAGCCTGCTCTGTGGGTTTGGCCATTGCATGCGTGCGTGTGTGTGTGTGTGTGTGTGTGTGTGTGTGTGATTCTCTTTCTCTCCCATCAAGTCATCTTTCCTAGCAGCTGCATGAGTAAATTGACTCAGAACCCCAAGGGACTGTCACTTTCACCCTGTCTCTATCCCTGGAGGCCTCCATCTTTTTCACAACATTGCTCTGGGGCCCAGGGTCATGCACTGATAAGATCCCAAGATGCAGATTTGGTGCTAGTTTAAGGAAATGCCACCTTTAGGTTAGGCTGAGATCTCTGGCCCAGCTTTATCAGACTGCATCACACTCTGCTTCAGCTAACACCATGGCCCCACACCTTCACTGGCCATCCATTATTTCCTTTGTCCTTTGCACTTTCAGCCTCTCCCTTTCTCTCGGGCCTTCCCCTGTGTGTACCAACATGTTCCCCTATTGCAAAAACAAAAACAACTAACAAAAACCCTTCTCTCTACCATCCTACCCTTTAGATGTCCGTGGGGCCTCTTTCCTTCCTTTCACAACACTAAAATATGCTCCCCCAGGGTCTCCACTTGCCAGCTACCCATTCATTCCTGAATTCTTCCAGTCTATGTTCAGTCCACACCCCCTGAAACTGCTATCCTGAAAGTCAGCAGTGACCTCCCGTGACCCTCCACTTTTGCAGCCTGTGACCCGCTGACCCTCTGTTGGTGGTGGCACCAAATGGCCTTGTATATTCCTTTTCAAAAATTTTCCTGACTCATCTCCTCCTCTCCCCACCCGCTGGAGGGTGCAGGTACTGCGGGGCCATGTCCTCTGTCCTCTTTTCCTCTCTCTTTGCATTCTGTGACATCATGTGCCTGCCAGCACAGCACACCCTCAGCCTTCACCAGACAGACAGTCTGCAGTGTCCTGCCTGCTATCCATGCCCGCTTAGAGTCCAGAACTAAAAATAGGAAAGTGGAAAACCCCATGACAAGGCCTCTGGGAAGCCCGGCGGGAACAGCTCAGGGTTTCAGAAGGAAGCGTGACCCATGGAGCCAGTGGGTTTGGAACAAAGAGATTTGCAAAGAATGATACGTACCAGACCAGCTGCACTGGTTTCTGTTGACAGCAGGCATTTTAGTTAGCTCGTTAGGTGAATGTGCAGACCTAGACAGCCAGGTTTCAGAGTGGTGTCAATCAAAGACTGTCACAGTGGCCCTATGGACAAGAAGGAGACCTGGTCTGGGCACCCAGGTGCATGCCTGTAATTCCAGTACTTGGGAGGCTGAGACAGAAGGAGTGCAGGTTCGCGGCCAGTCTCAGCAACTTAATGAGGCCCTCCACAACCTAGTGAAACCCTGTTTCAAAATAAAAAATAAAATAGGGTTGGAGGTGTAACTTAGAGGTAGTATGGCCCTGGGTTCAATCCCCAGTACCACACACACACACACAAAAGTTGCAGAACCCATAAGGGACTGATCTGTCCAATACGTGTGTGTGTGTGGGGGGGAGTGAATATGTTTATAATATAAAATAAAGTATGCACACACAGAGAGGAGGACTTCATTTCTGTTAGCTTCTGGTCGTTGGAGCTGCCTTCTGGCCGTGGAGTGGAAATCCCTTGAAGACTCATGGTACTTCACACTGTAATCCCAGTACTTGGGACACTGAGACAGAAGGATCGCAGGTTTGAGGCCAGCCTTAGCAACTTAGCAAGACCCTGTTCCCAAATAAAAAATAAAAAGGGTTGGGGGATGTAGCTTAGGAGATAGAGCGTCCCCTTGGTTCCATCCCCAGTACCAAAAATATAAAATAAAATAAAAATAAAAAGGGATGGGGGTATAGCTCAGATAGAATGCTTTGGGTTCAATCTCCAGTACCACAAACAAGCACACATAAACAAAATCATGGTACTAGGTCTCGATGTGGGAAGCAGGCACTGGAGTGGACTCCAAACTTCCTGTCTTACTCAGGAAGGGAGGTAGCCAGCAGAGGGTGTGTGTGGGGGGGAAGGTCTATTGTTAATTGAGGGCTGAAGAAACAAGCCTCTAAAGAAGCTTCCAGCTCTACCCTGGTCATTAAGAGCACCCACCCAAGCGTGGCACCAGTTTTTCTGGTTTATGACTTTAATCCTGCTATCTTTTCCCTTGTTTGTTTATTGAATGTTATAGCCCATGTACGGTGTGCCCTTTTAACCATGGGGACTCATGAGCCATTACTGTAATTTTCCACGTATATGACTTGATCTACAAATGGATGTTAACATACCTACTCAAATATTTCCTTATTTACCTGCAAAATTAGGACAATGATATTGTTTCAAAGATTTCCTGAAGATTAGGTGAGATGATGTATGTAATCATCTGGCACAGTAATGTCAATATGCATAATGTTTTTCCCCTTCTTTTCTAGTTTTTCATAAGGCATCTGTTTAAGACTCCACTTAAAATTCTCCAAGTTGCAGCTGGGCGTGGTGGCACACACCTGTAATCCTAGTACTTGGGAGGGTGAGACAGGAAGATCACAGGTTGGAGGCCAGCCTCAGCAACTTAGCAAGACCCTGTTTCAAAATAAGAATAAAAAAATAAAAAGGTCTGAGTGTGTGACTCAGAGGTAGAATGCTCCTAGGTTCCACCACCCAGAACCAAATAAAATAAAACTCTCAAAGTTACCAACAAACACCACAGTTAGAGTTTCTGGAAACTACTTTTGGTCCATTTACAGAAATTGTGGCATTTGCTGTTTTCTGATTAGTCTAGATGCTGGAAACCCTGGAGGAATTAACCGTTTTAAAGGACAATTTAGAGCTGGGCATGGTGTCACACACCTGTAATTCCAGTACTTGGGAGGCTGAGACAGGAGGATTGCAGGTTCAAGAACAGCCTTAGCAAGTAATAAGACTCTCATCAACCTATCGAGACTCTCTTTCAAAATAAAACAAGGCTGGGGGTGTAGTTAAGAGGTAGAATGGCCCTGGGTTCAATCCCTAGTAAAACGCGCGCGCGCGTGCGCGCACACACACACACACACACACACACACTTATAATTTTTTTCCTTATTTTTCATTTTATTTATTTATTATATGGTGCTAGGGATTGAACCCAGGGCCTCTCACATGCTAGGCAAGCAGTCTACCCCTGAAGTAGACCCTACCCTTATAATCCTTTTAAATGTAAAAACATAGCCAGGCACCATGGCACATGCCTGTAATCCCAGTACTTGGGAGGCTGAGACAGGAGGATCACAGGTTTGAGGCCAGTCTCAGCAACTTAGCGAGATCTTCGGCAACTTAGCAAGACCCAGTTTCAAAATAAAAAGGGCTGGGGAGTGTAGCTTGGAGGTAGAATGTCCCTGGGTTCAATCCTCAGTACATCTATCTATCTATCTATCTATCTATCTATCATCTATCTATCTATCATCTATCTATCTAGATATAGATATGTAAAATATATATTTACTTATATATTTTAAATGTAAAAACATGACTTTGGTGCAAATATAAATTTAACATGGGTTAAAGATTTAATTCAACTCATTAATTAATGAAGGCACCAGTTGAAACTGTTTCAAGCCAGGCGTGGTGGCACATGCTTGTAATCCCAGTACTTGGGAGGCTGAGACCAGAGGATCCGGGGTCTCGGCCAGCCTCAGCTACTTAGTGAGGCCCTCCACAACTTAGTGAGACCCTGTTTTGAAATAAAGAATAAAAAAAAATAGGCTGGGGGTGTAGCTCGGAGGTAGAATGCCCCTGGGTTCAATCCCCAGTACCGCAAAAAAAAAAAAAATTTTTTTTGTTTTAAAGGAGAATTTGAGAAAAAAGGAAACAATGAGGAAGGTTGCAATAGTTTTGCTAATACACAGTTCTCCCTCATCCACGGGGTTTCCAAGACGTCCCTCAGGTGCCAGAAACTGTGGATAGTAATGAACCCGTATATACTCTGTTTCTACCTGTACACACATACCTATGATAATGTTTAACTTATAAATTAAAAGAATAGGATAAGTATAACAATGTCCTGTAATAAAAGTTATTTCAATTTTTGGAATTATTTGTTCCTGGAATTTTTCATTTAATATTTTGGGGATATTTTTGGAATTTCAAACCACAAGTAACTAAAACTTTGGAAAGTAAAGCTGGGCATCGTGGCCCATGCCTGTAATCCCAGCTAATTGGGAGGTGGAGGCAGCAGGATCGTGAGTTCGAGGCCAGCCTGGACATCTTAGTGAGACCATGTCTCCAAGTAAAATAAAATAAGGACTGGGGATGTAGTGCAGTGGTAGAGAGCTTGGCTAGCATGCATGAGTCTCTGGGTTCAATCCCCAACACGGGGTGGGGAGTGACTTTGGGAAGTGAAGCTACAAATAAGGGAGGACTAATTGTTAGGTGCAAAGTTGGTTAGTGTTTTACAGTGCATTAAAATGGAATGTCTGGGCTTCTCCTTTCTACCTACAAGAAATCAACTATTTTTTTTGGTACTGGGAATTTAACCCAGGGGCATTAACCCTCTGAGCTACAACCCCAGCCCCCCTCCTCTTTTGGGGGTTGTTTTTGTTCATTTGTTTGTTTAGTTTTTTTATTTGAAACAAGGTCTTGCTAAGTTGCTGAGGCTGGTCTCAAACCTGCGATACTCCTGTCTCAGCCTCCGAAATACTGGGCTTACAGGTGTGTGCCAGCACTGCACCCTACTTTTTCTGTTCGTGTACTCAGGACTAACCTCAAGTTCGTTCTATCTCTGAGCTACACCCCCAGTCCTTTATTTTTTATTTTGAAACAGAGTCTCATTAGGTTGCTGAGGCTGGCCTCAAACCTGCAACCCTCCTGTCTCAGTCTCTCAAGTACTGGGATCACAGGCCAGTGCCACTGTGCCTAGTAAATGATGGTATTTAAGCCTAAATCCTAAGCCACCTCTTTAAGATTTACTCATTTCTCTGGGTATTCTCCATGTGTACATGAAGTATATGTGTTATTAAACTCATTTTTCTCTGGTTAATCTCTTTTGTTGGGGGTGGGGAGGTCTCTCCTAAGAACCAGGAAGGGTAGAGAGAAAATTATTTTTCTTCTCCTGCATTACTAAACCATCTGTGACTGAGTTTTCTTTTTTTTTTTTTTTTTTTGGTACTGGGGATTGAACCCAGAGGCATTCTGCCTCCGAGCTACACCCCCAGCCCTTTTAATTTTTTATTTTAAAACAGGGTCTTAGCCGGGCGTGGTGGCGCACGCTTGTAATCCCAGTACTTGAGAGACTGAGACAGGAGGATCACAGGTTTAAGAAAGTATCATCAAATAATGAGACTCTCATCAACCTAGCAAGACCTCTTTCAGAGTTCTTATGCTTAGTTCTTGCTGCGTTAAATATATTTTATTTATGTTTTACATTCTGTCTCCATCACCGAAGTAAGCTCCTTAAGGAGTGTTTAGGGAACATTTGCTGAACAAATTGATGAATTGCATGAATGAGTAATTGGTGCCCTGGCTCCTAGTAAACAAATCCTAATAAAAAATAAGACTTTTTACTCATGGTATACAGTTGTTTTTATTTTTTTTAAAAACCCACCAAACCTATAAAATGAACTTTTATTCTGCAATTTCAGGCATATGTTTGACTTTAAGTAGAATGTTTGGATAGCCCTGACACCACCTTTAGCACCAGGATATTAACTACATAAATCGTCTTGGGTGTATTTGTTTTCTGGGTGTGAGTCAGACTAGTAATTTGAGAATCATTTTCTTGCCTCCTAAAATTCACACAGATGGTTAATTTTTTTCCTAATAAAAGCCCTAGGCTAGATGGTGTGTTACCACCAGAAAGTTATGTGACCTTGAGCAGGTCACTTCTATAATTTTGAGTTCTCTCTCTCTCTCTCTTTTGGTACTGGGGATTGAACCCAGCGGTGTTCTACCTCTGAGATATACCCCAGCCCTATTTTATTTTTTTAGTTTGAAACAGAGTCTCACCAAGTTGCAGACATCCTTGCTAAGTTGCTGAAACTGGCCTCAAACCTGTGATCCTCTTGTCTCAGTCTCCCAAATACTGGGATGACAGGTATACTCCACCATGCCCAGCTAAGTTCTGTTTTTAAAAGGAGGTAGTCAGGTGTGGTGGCACATGCCTGTCATCCTAGTACTTAGGAGGCTAAGATAGGAGGATCGCAGGTTCGAGGACAGACTCAGCAAATAGTGAGACTCTCATCAACCTAGCGAGACCCTGTTTCAAAATAAAAAAATAAAATAGGGCTGGGGGTATAGCTCAGAGGTAGAATGCCCCTGGGTTCAATCCCCAGTAACACACACACACACACACACACACACACACACACACATACACACACAGTATAATTTAAATTTTTTCCTTATTTTTCATTTCATTTTTTTATTATATGGCGCTAGGGATTGAACCCAGGGCCTCTCACATACTAGGCAAGCATTCTACCACTGAGGTAAACCCTAGCCTTATAATCTTTTTAAATGTAAAAACATAGCCAGGCACCATGACACATGCCTGTAGTCCCAGTACTTGGGAGGCTGAGACAGGAGGATCACAGGTTTGAGGCCAGTCTTAGCATCTTAGCAAGACCCTTGGCAACTTAGCAAGACCCAGTTTCAAAATAAAAAGGGCTGGGGAGTGTAGCTTGGAGGTAGAATGTCCCTGGGTTCATATACGTGTGTGTGTGTGTGTGTGTGTGTGTGTGTGTGTGTGTGTGT
>PVJS01049528.1:0-14639 GCA_004027185.1 Glis glis | reverse complement strand
TGGAGCAGTGGTGCACACCTGTAATCCCAGTACTTGGGAGGCTGAGACAGGAGGATCGCAGGTTTGAGGACAGCCTCAGCAAGTAGTGAGACTCTCATCAACCTAGTGAGACCCTGTTTCAAATTGAAAATGAAAAATAGGGCTGGGGGTGTAGCTTGGAGGTAGAATGCCCCTGGGTTTAATCCCTGGCACACCACACACGCGCATGCGCGCGCGCGTGCAAGCACACACACACACACACACACACACACACACTAAATAAATAAATAAATAAATAAATAAAATAAATGAAAAGAACTGGTGGTATAGCTTGGAGGTAGAATACCCCTGGGTTCAATTCCCAGTACACACACACACAAAGAAAAAATCCAGTAGCAAAGAAGAGAATCCACTCTGGCTATTTAAACTGAAAGGGACCAATCACAGAATTCGGTTCAGAGTCATCGAGAAGGTTGCAGAAACAGCCTCATCTTGAGCTTTCAGAAACAACCATGAAAGCCGCACACTGACTTGGCCGTGTGGAAGACACCGCTCCTCTGGGATGCTGAGGTATCAGCTACTGGCTCTGAAACCCAACCACCACCTCCAGCCCAGCATGAGAAGGAGGTCAGCAGTATCAGGAACTGCCCTAGAAAAACTGGACACCGCCTCTCTGCGGGGCCCGCGGAAAGAGCAACAGCAGCCGAGGCTCATCCTGCTCATTTGATCTTAGCGCTCTCCTGCCAGTAACACCTGAGTGGTGAGACAACCGCTGACACCCTGGCTGCTGTTAGTCTGGAGACGTGGCTGTTAGCTTCTGGTCCTGTGGCACAAAAGGCACATCGGAAGGAGGGTAGAACGGACGTTGAGGACCAATCTGCCAGACGCAGGCGTGATGGTGTCTCAGCATTCTCATTGCTGTTATCCAAAATGACTGGCCACACAACTTTTGGAAATCTCGGAGTTTAGTTTATGTCAGGCTGGGTTTTCGGAGCTCACGGCATGGTGGCGGGAAGTGGAGAAAGAAAAAGTGCAAAGGTCTGGTCTCACATTGTGGAGGCTGGAAGCAAAGCAAGCCGGCAAGCAAGGGGATTCAGACACAAGCACAGACCCTAAGGCCACATCTCCAGGGACCCACCTTCTCCAGCCACACCTTATCTGCGTAGGTTACCACCCAGTAAATCCATTATAATGGATTTATCTACTGATGAGATGACAACCCTCATGACTCAATTACATCAACTCCAAACACCAATTTATGAACTCTTCAGGAGAGATTCTATATTTAACTATAACAGGTGGTAAGACAGGATGGAGAGACCAGTAATTAGAAAGTCAATGAATCTTCAAGTTCATAGCTGCCAGGCAACAGGTCACTGTAAAAACAAGTCAAGGAGTCAAGTGACTATTTACCTGATACTGTTGGGTAGCATACATGCAATTTCAGGAATTGCTTTTGTGCAGTAGCTTAGGTTGATGACTGAATAGCATTGCTGTTTCTAAAAGGCCAGTCTCAGATAAGTTGAACTCTAGAGAGTGAAGACAAGTTCACTCTAGAGAGTGAGACTGCTCACACCTTGTAGCTGGACAAGATAGTGTGAGACTGGCCAGCCCGGGTACTGTTTCCATTGCTGGTCATGAGCGTTTATTTTAAACAGAAGGCAGAGGTTATAAACGGAAGGAGGGCTTAAATTGTGTAGAATCTTATATTGAGAGTTTCTGTATTGGCAAAGAAAGAAATCTACGACCTGGTTTCATTTTATTATGTGAAATCAATACAAGTTTCTTTATTTATATGAGCCCATTTATTACTGATTTTCATAAAGTATACTGCACACTTCATATTCAATTACATATATATATATAATACATATTATTGGAAGGATAAAATCCACAAATTCCTTTCATTCTCAACCTTGAATCTGCATGTTTTTCAATATTAAAACCCTCATTGCAACTCTAGATGTTGGTTGTGTGTTTTACATATTTAAAGCCCTACTTTAAATATAATCAATGGGAAATGATAATGGGGGAGCCTCTGCTCATCTGAAAACATAGATATAGAAAAACCTAAACAAATGTGCTTTTTTAAGAATATGATTTTATCAGATTTAGGAAAGTTAAAACTCTAAAACTTTAAAACTCTCCCTTTTAAGTACTTTACACGTAGAGATAGCTTGAGAATTTCTTCCATTCTTCCTCTGCAGTTTCCCTTGTGAAGGACTTTCTTTCTTAATTAATTAATTAATTAATTAATGGTTCTGGGGATTGAACTCAGGGGCATTCTACCTCTAAGCTATACCCCCAGCCCTACTTAATTAATTAATTAATTATATTTTGAAACAGGGTCTCACTAAGTTACTGCCTGCTGGCCTTGAACCTGCAATCCTCCTGTCTCAGCCTCCCAAGTACTGGGATTATAGGAGTGAGTTACCACGCCCGGCTGAAGGACTCTTTAGCTGCTCTTTAGTGAGTACCTATTGCATGCTAAGCCATAATCTGGGGTGTCTATTATTCTCTCATTTAATCGCCATAGCTTCTCTATGAAGCATAGGGAGTACTGTGCTAAGGCTCAGAGGAAGTGCTTGCTCAAAGACATTCGACTAGGAAAGGCAGAGGTGGGATTAGAAACTAGGGTTTGGATTCATGTCTTCCTGACTCCAAAACCTACACCTTCAGTGCCATTTACTTAATCACTCAAGCTTCATTCATCCATCACTCATTCATTCAGTTAATGCTACTCAATGCTTACTATGGGCTAGCCATGGGCTGTTGGTTGAAGTTAAGGTTACAAGCTGGAACACGTATTCTGTTGTACGCAATGAAGTGCTGCCTGGTGTTAGAACAGAAAAGAAAAGCAATTAATATATTTAAACAAACAAAGAATGATGAGCCAAAAAAAAGTACCATCCCTACCTGCACAAAGCCGAAAATCTATTCCTTCCCAGATTAGTTGCTTTTTCAGGATTTATAGATAAAAGATTAACTCTCTATAAACACAGATAAGAAGGTAAAGACTGGGATTTTTTTTCATGTAGAAGACAGCATTTTATAAATATTTCCATGTGAAAGAATATTAAAATTCATTAGTAGGCATAGGTTGTATGTGTTTGCCTAGAGTCCTTAATAAATTCAAGATTAATGAAGCACAGAAATCAATTAGAGAGACTGAAACTGAAGAAATCCCCAGTGGGGAAGATACAGTTTATCTGATTTTTTTACATGGAGCAGAAGGACTGATACATATTGAGTAGTTCCTGTTAGGAAAGATCGAATATTTAAAACATGTAATTCTATTTCTGGGTTGCTATAGCTTGTGCCTATTAGCCAACTCTGCCAAATTCCTGTGTAAAGGCACCAAATTCACCAGCCCTCGCTGCACACGGCAGAACATTTATGTGCATCAGGACTTCAATGCGCAGAGGGGCCTGTGTGCTGCACACCCAGACGCAATGGCCAGGTCTGTGTATTAATGGGAAGAAAATTTCACTTCCACACACAAAAATAGAGTTTCTCCTATTGGTAGATCTTTCCTTTCCTCACTTATGATAGAGACATATATAGAGAGAAAATTTTACTTTCCACTTTACCATAAGAAAAACAATGGCCAGAGAGGTGATGATGAGTGGCCATGTCCAGCCTCTCTCCGGGGGAGTAGTATGGTGTGTCGGGGTCTGTGGGACCCTGGAAATAACATGACTTGTCTAATGGGGCAGCTGTGACTCAGTTCTTGCTTGTTGTTGGGGGCCAGATATTTCAATTTTTAAAGAGAAGTCAGAATATTATATTTTTGTGAAAGCTTATATTTATTTGATATTTGATAGTTAAATATTGGCACACCCCCCAACAAACAAACACATATACGGCACAACTCTGGGGTCAGCAGTTTTAGTAGGGTGACCAGCTGTCCTGGTTGGCCTGGAGGCTGAGGTTTCCTTGGGACAAAGAGTTTATAGGGAGACTCCCAGGCAAGCAGGGGGGTGGGTTGGTTCTCCTAGAACATGGAGGATCAACAAAACATCTCTACAGGCGAAATAAAGTCTGTGGGTGGTCAGACCTTGACCTCTAATGAATAGGCCAGCAAACTAGAACAGGGTTCACACAGTTCTTATGTATAAGGAGGGAGAAGATACTTCAAAGACAAGAAGACAATGTGGAAATGGAACAGAGCAGTGTGTTCATGTCGCTCTAGCTGCCCTCAGTCCATATCCAGTGGTGGCAGCTGTGACAAACATCTGTCACAGCACTGTGCGGTTAGCTTTTAGCTGTCCACACTGAAATTTGCTCAACCAAGAAACGTACTGGGCAGAGAGCCTTTCCTTGGACAGTGGGGGGTAAAAAGAAGCAGAGGCTGAAAAGAAGAGTCTAGGTTCTCCTCTCCTCCTCCTCCTCCTCCTCCTCCTCCTCCTCCTCCTCCTCCTCTTCCCCCCCCCTCGTCCCCTTCCTTCCCATACTGGGGATTGAACCCAGGGGCATTCTACCTCTGAGCTATACTCCCAGCCCTTCTTATTTTTCATTGTGAAACAGGTCTCACTGACCTGCTGAGGGTGGCCTCAAACCTGCAATCCTCCTGTCTCAGCCTCCCAAAGTACTGGGATTACAGGTATGTACCACCATACCCAGCTATTTTGTTTTTCTTTCAACCCAGGGATGGTCTACCTCTGAGCTACACCCCCAGCTCTTTTTATTTTTTTATTTTGAAACAGGATTTTGCTAAGTTGCTGAGACTGGTCTTGAAACTGCAATCCTTCTGTCTCAGCCTCCCAAGTACTAGGATTATAGGTGTGTGCCCCTTGGCTGGCAATGCTGAGTTCTCTGAAAGGATGCAAAGAGTCAGAGGAAATGTTGGAAGGTTATCTGGAATTGTCTTGAACCAGACTACTAAGACTTATTTTTTCACAAGTTTTGCTTAAAAGCAACAACAAAAACATGAATCCAGAGATAAATTTTGTGTTTGTAAAATATAACCACCATGTAGTCCAAATCTTCTTATGTAAAGTTGGGGAAACTGAGGCCCGTGTACCAGCCAGTTAGTGGCAGAACGGTTCAGTGGGCATGTTTGGAAGGGGGTAGATGGGCATCCACAGAGGGTAAGGAAGGTGGCTCTGCTCCTCTAAGAAGCATTTCTAGCACAATGGAGCGCGATTTAATGCACAAAGAAAAAAACAGTTACAATCTAAAGATGACAGAAATTTATTTCATACTCTACCTTTGCTTATGAAATTAAATAATAAATCACTGAATGCTCTTATTTTGGGAAGTACTGGGGATTAACCCAGGGTCATTCTGCCTCTGAGCTACACCCCTAGACCTATTTTATTATTTTTTAATTTTGAAACAGGATCTCACTAACTTGCTGAGGCTGGCAGCGAACCTGCAATCCTCCTGTCTCAGCCTCCCAAATACTGGGATTACAGGCATGTGCCCACCACACCCGGCTTCATGTTGTTGAAACTCAACTTTAAGTTTCAACTTAAAATGAAAGGCCATGAAACTGAAAAAGGAAATTCCTTATCAAAAAGGCTACTAGATTGTATCTGAGCCATTTCATGTGGGCAGCACATTTAAAAAGATTACGACTTGCAAAATATAGAAATGGAAGTTAACAGTCTTTCCAAACATCATCATACACTGACATATATTTAGCTTCGATCTTCAACAGAATTCTCTTTGAAGTCAGAGAATGAACTCTGTGGTAAGGATATGCCCCAGGCCCATGTGGAGCAAGTAAAAACAAGGCTGATTCTTATCTTATTACACTGGCATGCTGTACCAGCCAAAGAACACACTGGTCATATTTACAGTTACAGCAAGGGATCATTAAAATCCAGAGACTCACAATTTCCTTGTTTGAGTATTTAGAATCTTCTTTTATTTACCTTGCTTCCTTTGGGGCCAAAATGAAATATACAGTTCACCTCTGGTGCCTGTTTGTGTAAATTCCTAGGAATCTCAACAGAGTAGGATCAAACGATAGATCTAAGATCATGGGTGGTGTGCTCAGATCTCACTGGCCAGCCTGGGTTCCTCGCAGACTCTAAGAAGCTCCTTGGGGCTGGGATCAAGGGTGGCTGTCTTTATTATGGATAGATTGCATGTAGGCCACTGAAACATGAGTTTGGTGACTAGCTTAGGGTCAGAATGATGTGATATGACGTGCCAGCACTTAACCATGAGACCCATAGCAGCACTTACTTTGCCCCTCCTGATTAGACCCAGGAAGGCTGCAGGAGGGGAAGAGGGTGCTACTCCTTGAAACTCATTTTGGGGGTTGCCAATACAGGAATAGAAGTCCAGAAAACACTGTTTTAGGATTCTTACCAGACTTGCTGCTGCGACAAATCTCTGAGGGGTGGTTTGGGTACTGTCCCAGAGGTGAGTCCCAGGAGTACTGTTGTTGACATGCATGTGAGTGTTTAAGCTTCAAACAACAAACATTTATTGATGTCTCATCATTTCAGAGGGTCAGGAATCTGGGCACAGCTTAGCTGGGTGGTCTTGACCCAGGGTCCCTTGGGATGATGTAGTTGAAGTGCCAGCCAGGGCTCTGTCACTGAATACTTGATTGTGGCTTTAGGACCTACTTCCACAATGGTGCATCATTAGCTCAAGATGGCTCATCCATGTGGCTATTGACTGAAGGCCTCAGTGCATCCTGCTTTCAACCTGCCTGTGGGCGTGCGTTAGCCAGCTTTCCATCACTATGACAAAATACCTGAGAAAAGCAGCTTAAAGGAGGAAAGATTTTTGCTAACCCATAGTCTCTGAGATTTCAGTTCATGGTCGGCAGGCTCCGTTGTTTCTGGGCCTGTGGTGAGGCAGAACCTCAGAGTGCGAGGAGGTGGCAGAACAAAGCTGTTTACCTTACGGTGACTGGGAAAAGATAGGGGGTAGGGAGGGTCTAGGGACAAAATATACCCTTCCAGAGCACACCCCCAGCAACTGACCAACTTCCTCTAACGAGGCCCAACCTCTTTCATTTTCTACCATTTTTCAATAGTACATTTAATCATGAAGCCATCAGTGGGTCCAGAGCCCTCATGAGATCAAAACCCTCATAATCTAATCACTTCCCCAAAGCCCCCTCTCCGGACATTGCTGCTCTGGGGACCATGCTATCAACCCATGGGCCTTTGGGGACTTTTCAGCTCCAAACCATCACAGGGCTGCTTGAGTATCTTCACGACAAGGCAAATAGCTTCTCTGAAAGTGAGCAGTTCAGGACAGAAGAGAGGAATTGGATTTTTGAGATTTGCAGTCTTGGTACAACTATGTTACTTTATAGGTTCATGCCCCTAATAGTTGCTATAGTAGGAGATGACTAGACTTCCCCAGGGTGACTTACTTGCTTTTACATGAGAAGTAAATGAGTCTACATTGGAAGAGGTAGAAGGTGGGTAATGGCTCTGGCATTAAAACCAGGAGAAGCCCCTTAAATAAATGACTCTTAATGTATTACAAAAGGCTGAGGCAAATTATAGTTGTTTACATTTTGGGATAGAAGAATTTAGCTCATTTAACTCCCCATTTTACAGATAGCAAGTGAGGGCAGGAGAAATGAAATTCTACTTAAATACTTTAAATTTTATTTATATTTAGAAAAGCCATCCTCTTTTGTTAATATCTCTGTGGGTAGATTATTACAGTGTAGTACGGTATCACATAATCTCTGGACTTTCCAAGCTCATTGTGAACAAAGATAGGATAATAGGCTGGCAGTGAAGAAATTGGAAATCTGATTCTCAGCAACCTTTGAGTCATGTAAATCTGAATACAGAAAAAAATTATGTTCATAAAGATAATTCTTCCACACATTAGTGAGATAGTGGCTTGTTGGAAAGCTGTAAAGAAAGTTTCTTCTTTTGATAGCTAGGCATATGGCGCCTGCCTTTAATTCTAGCTACATGGGAGGCTGAGGCAGGATGATCATGAGTTTGAGGACAGCCTAAGCAACTTAGCGAGACCTTGTCTCAAAATAAGTAATAAAAGAATGGGGGATGTAACTCCGTGGTAGAGCATCCCTGGGAATAAGGATATAATTCCCAGTACAGCAAAGAGAAAAAAAAAAAAAGAAAGAAAAAAAGGGAAAGAAAAGAAAAGCTGCTTCTTCTGAGCCTCGAAGCTTTATAAAAAATATTTAGAAATCTTGGGTAACTTGCTCAACCTTGCTAAGACTCATTTCTTGTATAAAATGAGGCTGGTGATAGCAAGCTTGTAGGATTATAATGATGACCAGAGATAAACTATCCCAATTGGGTGCTCAATAAATGGTAACTGATTTTATCATTATCATTATTATTACCATTAAATTTTTCTTCATAGCATTTAGCTCATGACCAATATGCAGTTATATTTACTTACAAGAATTTGTATCCTTTTGGTTTTCAAAACTACATCGTGGTATTTGAAAGTGATGGTGGTGGATGAGGGGGCTCCCGCAGTCCACTGCAGTCCAATGTACGAGGTAGGGTTTCTCCTGAGAACACGTGCATCAGATTTACCTGGTTGGTACAACATGCAGATTCCTGGATCCTACTACAGATCTACTGAATCAGTAACTAATGTGATGGAACCCTGTAATCTGCATTTTAACGAGTTACCCAAATGATGCTTATGTCCACTAAAATTGGAGAACTATGTAAGGTGTTTCCGATCCCTTATGAGGCTCACAGAGGGCAAGACAAATGAATCGATCTTAACTAGAAGTTTCTAAAATTTTAAAATCATAGATCTCCATCAATACAACCATTTGTGTAATGCCATCATAAAGTTTATATGGTTATTCACATGTTTATTTGTAAATTATTTACAAATATTGCTACAATAATACATCCTATATAGTATAAAACAACATAGAAATTTTAAAGACATGAAATAAAAATTTTTTTTGGTACTGGGGATTGAACTCAAGGGCATTCTATCTCTGAGCTACACCCCCAACTCTATTTTTTATCCTTTATTTTGAAATAGGGTCTCACTAAGTTGTGGAGGCCTCACTAAGTAGCTGAGGCTGGCCACGAACCTGCGATCCTCCTGTCTCAGCCTCCCAAGGACTGGGATTACAAGCGTGTGCCACCACGCCCGGCTCTAAAAATTTTATGCTCCAAATTCTGGTGTTTTCTCCCCACATCCCAGCGGATCATACTCTATACCCCTTGGGAGTCATTCTCCCTGCTCTGGAGGCCACCAGTCTCAAGCAGAAGGGGTCACTATGGTTGTGGTCATTCAATCACTTATTAAGCAAACATTGGCAGAGTTACTTCCCAAGGCAGGGCTTGTTGGAAGTTCTAAGGCCTCACTTGAGCGATCATCTCCTTCTCTCATACTAAAGTGCTAAGAACATCACCTGCACATCCTTGATACTTCCAGGTTGTGTGGGTCAGAAGGTTCAGAATGTCTCCTCCAGGCAGTAGGAGGATTGCAAGCTTCCGTGGCAAATCCGTAACTCAACAGAAGCTTTGGATTTGGAGGAAAGCTCAAGATTTTCTTGGTAAGTCACTAAGAATCTGAGCAATGAAGTACAAAAGGGTAAAAACCCTCACTGAACTAAACAAAACAGCATCTTTGGGAAGGTCACGCGGCACCGGGGAAGAATCGCTGGATTTGTTTTTGGAGAATCTATGTGCATACCGGCTTCATTCCTGACTGGCTGTGTGACCTTCTATCAGTGTTTAACCCCGTTGAGTTTCTGTTTGCTCTTTGGTAGAACAGAGATAATAACACCTTTTTGCTATCATAATCAAGCTCATCTTTGATAATGATTCCATTGAATTTCAGGTTTAATCAATCAGCTGTCAATCACTGTGGATTTATTGAGTGTCTGAGGGCTATTCCAAATCATCACCAGGTAAGTAGAATTTCACTTTTTCTGTTTTTTCTACAACAATGCAAGTTTTTCTTCTGAATTCCACAACTGCTCATCTTCCATCTGTCACGCCTCCTCTCCCACAGAGGCTGAGAGATGTGACTTCAGCCCAGCTTTGCCTTCTTGGGGTTTAATTTCCTTAAGACTTAGTTCCCTCTCCTGTAACATGAGGATAATGATATTTACCCTGGAAATCATCATGGACACTAAATGAGATAATTTATGTAAAATGTTTGGTGCAGTTAGATCGTGGTAAAAATTAAATACATTATTGTTACTTAAATGAAAACTATGGGGAGGTTCTCTTTTACTATTTTAGCAAACGCAAACTGCAATTTGATATACCTCTTTAGAACTGGATTTCACTTGAGGACTCTAAATAACCAATCATTTACATTATTTATATGGTTAACCTTCTTATATGGGTCATTGAGAATGAAGTTAAAAGATTTTTTTAAAAAAAATTCAGTTAGGGAATAAATAATGACTTGCATGACAGAAGGAAATTTTTGGCTATGTTTTAGGTTGGTCTAGATTTAAGAATGGCCCCCTAAATCAAGACTAAATATTTACTAGACATAAAAATAAGTGGAAAAAATATTGCTCATGTGATTCTGAAGTAATGAGCTGGTAGTTTATATGTGCTACAACAAAGCTTTGATCCTAGCTGTTGAATTATGTGACACAAATCTAATGCTAATATTTAATAACAATGAATTTATTCTTGTTACACAAGGTATTGACATAGCTTAAATCGTTTGCTCAACGCCTCATGATGTAATGGACTGGCACTCCCTCCATCCTGACTTATACAGGATGATTTGTCTATGCAGGCACATTTTAGCTGATCCTAACTTAACTTCATCATGGGCTTGCAGCTTAAAAAAAAAAATAACCAGAGAACTGACCAGTATTTGTTTCTGAGTGAATTTGCATGCCAATTTCCCTTCAATGTCCTGTGTATAAACCTAATCTTTCAAACCAGGACTCTCCCTGTTGCTGGAGTTTGACGCTGGTCTTCTTTGTTCTCATTTCTCTTGGTATCTTGTATCTGTTTTCTTATCATCGTGGACTCGTGGTGGCACAGGGTATTAGGACAGGAAAGAACTTGGAGACCTAATTAAATTCCATGACCCAGGCAAGTCAATTATTTCTATCAGCATCAGAGTGAAGAACAGGCACAGTTCTCATGTCCGCTCACGGTTTATTTCTCCCAACTCAGTTTCTTCCAATTTCTCTGACTCCTGATTTAATTTTTTTTTTTTTTGTGGTCAGAGTTATAAAAAACTCAGTGGTAAAATCAGATTACTCGGAAACACTGTGTGCAATCCTTCCCCTAGAACAAGCCTTGATGTGTGAGTGGAAACTGGTATTTCCAGGTTCTCATCCGTTTGGCGTGGCAAATTGGGCTGTGGCTGTGCTATTGGATCAAGCTGTCCTCACCCCATTATGTCTTTAGCGTTGCGACTCTTACAAATTGAGTATAAAATTGCCTCTCATTTTAGTGGATACTTGCATTGAGGATTCATGTTCAGGGCACACATTTATCTCTCCTTTTTCTTTTTCTTTTTCTTTTTTTGCAAACCACATTGTAACTTAGACTAAGTATTCCTTAGTGAATTATTTATGTTGGAATGTAATTAATTATTTGAACCAAATTCAAGATTTTTATATTCTAAAAGGGTTTTAAAAGTCCTAAAATATTGATTAACAAATTAGATTCAGACGACTCAAAACTTTATCAAATTTTAATTGAGGAGAGTCGTTATGAATGCTTATCTGATGTTCTGGGAGTTGTAGAGTAACGGCATAGTTCATGTTATTGATATAAAGGATGCTATTTTGCTAAAATAAAAGTTAATAATTTAACAAAAAAAGGCAAAATAAGTGTATGAGTGCAACATCAGAATAATGTAAGACACACTCCCAGAACTATCTGTGTTTGAGAGAAAAATGGTGCAATAGGTATTTGGATGTATCAGAAGAACACAGCCCAGAAGTTGTGATTTTAGGATACATAATTTTGAACAAATAAATAAGCCTAGAACCAAATATGCATTATTATGTATTAAGAAACAGGCTGGGCGTGGTGGCACATGCATGTAATCCTAGTACTTGGGAGGTTGAGACAGGACAATTGCAGGTTCACGGCCAGCCTCAGCAACTTAACGAAGCCCTCAGCAACTTAGTGAGACCCTGTTTCAAAATTAAAAAATATCCGGGTATGGTGGTGCACGCTTGTAATCCCAGTCCTTGGGAGGCTGAGACCGGAGGATCCGTGTTCATAGCCAGCCTCAGCTACTTAGTGAGGCCCCCGCAACTTAGTGAGACCCTGTTTCAAAATAAAGAATAAAAAATAGGGCTGGAAGTGTAGCTCGGAGATAGAAGCCCCTGTTCAATCTCCAGTACCACAAAAAATAATAAAAAAATAGATAAATAAAATAGGACTGGGGGTGTGGCTCAGAGGTGGAATGCCCCTGGATTCAATCCTTAGTACCACACATACACACACACACATACACACATACAAACACAAACAAAAACAAAACAACAACAAACAAAACAGTACAAAGCATGATGAATGTTAGATTTCCAGAAAAATGTAGACTGTATCCACTTCCTTACTTCCTTTGTCTCTGTGCTTAACTATCCACCACTTAACTGAAACTGCTTTCTGGGAGGTCACCAATGAATTGCACTTGGCCGACCTTTCTCTCTCAAGGAATACGGCATTTGACATTACCGACCACTTCCTCCAGGATTCCATCTTGTTTTCAGCTTCCGTGACGGTGCTATTGAATAGTTTGCTGCTGCTCTTGCCCTTCCTTCACCCAGACCTTAAATATTAATATCCGACGTTCCATGCTTGGTCCTTTTTCTTTTAACACTATAGAAAGTCATGAACATACAATAAGTATCCAATCACATGTGCTCTTGGTAGGCATTACTAATTAATTTTGGCAGTTTTCTCCAAGTCCTATCCTAGAATTCTCAAAAATGCTTCAGGAAGCTGGGCTCAGTGGCGCATGCCTCTAGTCCCAGTACTTGGGAGGTTGAGACAGGAGAATTGTAGGTTCGAGGCTAGTCTCAGCAATTTAGCAAGACTCTCTTTCAAAATAAAAAATTAAATAGGTCTGGGGGTGTAGCTCAGAGGTAGAATGCCCCTGGGTTCAATCCCCAGTACCATAAAAAATAAAGCTTGAGACAACCACCAAACGATCAGAGTTTGCACATGAGGAGATTTTTTTTCTCATTCCAATTTTATGTATCCACCATGGAAGATCTCATCTGTAGTCATGACTTTAAATTCCAAAAAGTCAAAAAGCCTGGGGCTTACTTATTAGTGTCTCTATCGCCTTGGATAGTGCCTGGAGAGCAGGGTTTGGGTTGGATAAATATTTGAAGAGGAAATGCTAAAAATGTTAGATTAGCTAACATCATCTAAGTATGATTTGACATGGCTTAAGAACTGAGGGCAATTAAAAGTTCATTAATGGAATTACTCCATCGACCATGTGTACATATGAGAATATACCAACGTCAATCTCAGTACTCTGTATTGTGGAGGGGGGAAAGGGGAGGCGGGGGGGCACCAAGTGCTGTGTGCATGTGTGTTACTGTCAACTTGATTCTCATTGTGATGTGAGACTATAATGCACCAATAAAAGCATATTAAAAAAAGGAACTGAGGGCAATTGAAATTGAAATGTAGTGATCACTGAGAAAATAGAAAATAGGGACATTACGATGAAGTCTGTACATTTCGAAAAACGGTTATTTCTGAACAAAAATTATTTTCTAGACAATACTTCAAGATTACAGTTAAATAAGTAAATTTATAGTCTGTTCGCTAATTAGAATACCCAAGGGAACTGTGGGAGTGTGGGTCAGGGGATTGAGGAGTTGATAGCAGGTCAGTCCAGTGCGCTATTTGCCACAGAACTGTAAATTCCAGTGCAATGGCCAGTGAGAATAAAATGTGGCTTCTGTTTATTCCTCGCCAAGGTTACAGTAGTAACATGTAATTTGCACTGTACCTTGTAACTTTTTACAGGAATTATAAATCTTTGGTAATCAGGGTTACGGTCTGTTTTTTTTCTAAAAAATCAATAAATAATCTCTACAATATTGACTACAAATATGTTTCTAATAAAACATGTTTATAGCAGTACAATAACATGTTATAAACTTTAAGCCTGATTTTCCTCCTTCCTTATTGTCTTATTTTTATTTTTTTATTTATTATTATTATTTTTTTGTGGTACCGGGGATTGAACCCAGGGGCGTTCTACCTCTGCGCTACACCCCCGGCCCTATTTTTTATACTTTATTTTGAAACCAGGTCTCACGAAGTTGCGGAGGGCCTCACTAAGGAGAGAGAGAGAGAGAGACAGGGAGAGAGAGAGTGAGCGAGCTGAGGCTGGCCGCGAACCCGAATCCTCAGGTCTCTGCCTCCCAAAGTACTGGGATTACAAGCATGCACCACCACGCCCGGCTTTGTCTTATTTTTAAAGTATACAACAACTGGGTGTGGTGGCGTATGCTTGTAATCCCAGGATTTGGGAGGCTGAGACAGGAGGATCCCAGGTTTGAGGATAGCCTCAGCAAGTAGTGAGACTCTTACCAACCTAGCGAAACCCTGTTTCAAAATAAAAATAAAAAATACGGCTGGGCATATTAATGGAAACATATGACCCTTCATTTTTTGTGATTGGCTAATCTCACTTAACATAATGTTCTCCAGAAAGTAGTGAATCCATGGAATTACTGTCATAAACAAGGTGTATATATGAGA
>PVJS01049527.1:0-14644 GCA_004027185.1 Glis glis | reverse complement strand
AATAAAAAATAGGGCTGGGAGTGTAGCTCGGAGATAGAATGCCCCTAGGTTCAATCCCCAGTACCGCAAAAAAAAAAAAAAAGTTAACCAAATAAAACAATAGGGGTTGGGGATGTAGCTCAGTGGTAGAACACTTTCCTAGCATTTGTGAGGCCCTGGGTTCAAACCCCAGTGCTGGAAAAAAGAAAAGAAAAAAAATGTTTTTGTTGCCTTCCCCATAAAACATACTTGGTTCTTGGCTGGATTACTCTTTTTTTTTTTTCTCGTGGTACTGGGGATTAAACTCAGGGACATTCTACCTCTGAGGTACACCCCCAGCCCTTTTTTATATTTTATTTTGAAACAGGGTCTGGCTAGGTTGCTGAGGGTCTTACTAAATTGCCAAGGCTGGCCGCGAACCTGCAATCCTCCTGTTTCAGCCTCCCAATTACTGGGATTACAGACATGAGCCACCACACTCAGTTTGGATTACTCTTCAATGCAAGAGAGTTCTAAAGAGTCTACAAAGTTTTAGAGAGAATTACAACAAAGAAAGGAGGAGAAGCCAGGCATGGTGGCGCATGCTTGTAATCCCAGTACTGGTTCGTGGCCAGCCTCAGCTACTTGGTGAGGCCCTCTGCAATTTAGTGAGACCCTGTTTCAAAAATAAAAGAATAAAAAATAGGGCCGGGGGTGTAGCCCAGAGGTAGAATGCCCCTGGGTTCAATCCCCAGTACTGCAAAAAAAAAAAAAAAAAAAAAAAAAAAAAAAAAAAAAAAAAAAAAAAAAAAAAAAAAAAAAAAAAAAAAAAGAAGAAGAAGAAGAAAGGAGGAGGGAAAAAGAAAGATTTAGAAGATAGAAACATCAGGAGTTATTTTAAATCATAATTATCTCTGCAAAAAAAATGGTCTCTTCCATATCACCTCTTTAGATACAGACCGAAAAGCATTCCTCATCTATCCATTTTTCATCTATGGTGATTAAGAGCCCAGGATCTCAAAGCCAAAAGCCTGCAGAAAAAGTTCTGCCACTTTCTAGTTGACCTCAGATCAAATTTGACCTTAGAGTAAATTAATTTATCTTACTCTCCATCATTGAAAATTGGGGATAATAGAAGCCCATTTTTCTTAAAGTGTCTGGTGAATGAGACAATGTAGGTACGGTACTTGCCACAGTGCAAACTTAATGTTAACTATTAGTATAATTTTAAAGTCATTACTGCGCGTCTGCTGGCTCGAGTGTACCCCGGGTCTACACTAAGCCTGGGATACAAGGATGCATAAGATATGTGTCTGCTCCTCCAGATTTCTGAAGAACAGAGGAAACATTTCCCACAGGGTAAGATAAAATATAGTAGGATGAAGTATGTATCAACAATGTATCTAGCCAGGACAGGGTGGCCCATGCCTGTAATCCCAGTACTTGGGAGGCTGAGACAGGAGGATCACAGGTTCAAGGACAGCATGGGGTAACTTAGACCCTGCTTCAAAATAAAAAATAAAAGGGGTTAGGGGTGTAGTTCAGAGGTAGAAAGCCCCTGGGTTCAATCCCCAGTAGTCCCCCCCACACACACACAGACAAATAATAATAATAGTAATAATAATAGAAACAGTAAAGGAAAGAACACCAGAGTAGATAAGGCGTCATAAAGTAGGTGCATTTGAAATCAAATTTGAAGGATAAAATGAATTCTTATAAAGCCCTTTGAAGCAGTTAAATCTTGTTAAACCCAATTCAGATCCAAAGGCCACATATCAAAGTCAATTATACAACCAGGACTAATTCAATACAGGAGCCCAAATCCATTGAGGCCGGCATCCTTTATGACTGAGTGCCAGCACCAGGAGAGAGGGAGCCCCAGACCCCGACAGAGCTCCTCCGCTCATCTCTCCCCAAAAGAACCCACAGGTCTTAGCTCCACTGCCTTCATCGACCTGAAACATCCTCATCAACTCCTTATCGAGAATGAACCCATCCTCCTTCGTTTTGCCCCTGCTGCCCGCACCGCCGAGCACCTTCCTTAGGACAGTTGATTGACCTTTCATTTGAATGTCAATCTTCTCAAAAAGAAGGGAGAAGCCGGGTGTGGTGGTGCACTCTTATAATCCCAGTACTTGGGAGGCTGAGACAGGAGGATCGCAGGTTCGTGGCCAGCCTCAACAACTTAGTGATGCCCTCAGAAACTCAGTGAGACCCTGTTTCAAGATAAAATCGGAGCCGGGCGTGGTGGCGCACGCTTGTAATCCCAGTACTTTGGGAGGTGGAGACTGGAGGATCCGGGTTCGCGGCCAGCCTCAGCTCTCGCTCTGTCTCTCTCTGTCTCTGTCTCTCTCTCTCCTTAGTGAGGCCCTCCGCAACCTCATGAGACCCGGTTTCAAAATAAAGCATAAAAAAAATAGGGCCGGGGGCGTAGCTCGGAGATAGAACGCCCCTGCGTTCAATTCCCGGTACCGCAAAAAAAAAAAAAAAAAAAGATAAAATCGGGCTGGGAGTGTAGCTCGGAGGTAGAATGCCCCTGGGTTCCATCCCCAGTATGACAGGAGTGGGCAGGGGATGGGGAAGCCAAGTGGAGGACCCCGCAGTGAGGGGAATAGAAACCACGAGGGGAGGGGGGAGAAGAGAGCATGACAGTAGCCGCTAACATTCTGCTGAAATCGCCTGAGCAACCTAGCGAGGCCCCGTCTCAAAATAAAAAATAAAAAGGGCTGGAGATGTAGCTCAGTGGGAGAGCACCCCTGGGTTCAACTCCCAGTACGGAAAACAATCAATTACAGTACTTATTTAGCTCTCATCACATTTCTGCAGGACTGCACTGCTCTATTTATTTTTCATTTTTTATTTTTTCTGGTACTGGGGATTGAACCCAGGGACATTCTACCTCTGAGCTACACCTCCACTTTTCACTTTTTGTCTTGAAATAGAGTCTTGCTAGGTTGCTGAGAGTCTTGTTACATTGCTGAGGCTGTCCTCCAACCTGCGATCCTCCTGTCTCAGCCTTCCAAGTATTGGGATTGCAGGTGCGCGCCCCCACACCTGGCAACTGCACGCTCTGGGCCTTGCAATTTTCCAATATCTGGTGGAGAGCATTAGCCCAAAGGTGAGGCTTTGCCCTTTCCTGGACTTCTCTGTCTCCAGAGATGTGATGGTGTCCAAGAAGGAGGCCAGGTAATAGTTTGCAAGCCAGTGTTTGCACCATTCCATTAAAAATGACACCTTAAAAGGCTAAAGAAGTTAAAGACTAGTTTTAAATGTAGATCACTGAGTGAATCCATATTTTAAAGAGTAGAATCAGTGACTAATGACTCAGGGCTCATCCTAAAATTCACCTTAAAATTCCTCACTCTCCTATTTTATTTGGAGTCTTTCTCTTAATCATTGTATCACCTTTAACATTTAATGCTATTCTTACATACACACTTTAAAAATGGATAAACCAAGCCGGGCGTGGTGGCGCACGCTTGTAATCCCAGTACTTGGGAGGCTGAGACAGGAGGATCCGGGTTCGCAGCCAGCCTCAGCTACTTAGTGAAGCCCTCAGCAACTTAGTGAGACCCTGTTTCAAAATAAAGAATAAAAAATAGGGCTGGGGGTGCAGCTCAGGGGTAGAATGCCCCTGGGTTCAATCCCCAGTACCGCAAAAAAAAAAAAAAATGGATAAACCAAAGTTAGGGAGCTAGGAGGAGGAGTATTTTGATGCCAATTGGTCCAACTATCCAGGTGTCCTATCTAGAAAGTCACACACACACACAGACACACACAATGAGGATTGAACCCAGGGCTTCAAGCATGCGAGGCAAGTGTGCCACCACTGAGCAACATCTCTAGCCCTTTATCCAGCAAGATTCTAAGCTCCTTGCATAGCCTCGGTTCTGTCTATGCATGATCTGACACATGTTAGATGGTCAATAAATGTGTATAATCTATGTATATACTATGATCTCAACCATATTGGAAAAAAATATAAAGAGGAAAATCTGAAAGGAAATACAAAATGTTAAAAGATGGTTAATTGCACACCTATAATCCCAGTACTTGGGAGGCTGAGACAGGAGGATCATAGGTTCAAGGCCAGCCTCAGCAACTTAGCAAGACCTTCAGCAACGTAGTGAGACCCTCATTCAAAATAAAAAGGGCTGAGGGTGTAGCTCAGTGGTAGGATGCCCCTTGGCTCAATCCCCAGCACCAAAAAAAAAAATTGGTTATGATGATGTAGGGACATTTTTGGGGTACATTTAAAAATTTCATCTTTATACTTCTCTTCATCTTACAAACTTTTGTTAATGTGTGTGTACTCATTTTACTTATATTACTCTTTTTAAAAATTTTCATATGACCTATCTCCATACAAGGCATAGCTTCCCCCATTATCAACATCCCCCACCAGAGTGATATGTATGTTTTTACGATCAATGAACCTACATTTTGATATCACTATCGCCCAAATTTCCTATTTTCATTACTTCCCCCCATCCCATACTAGGGATTGCACCCAGGGACGCTCTACGACTGAGCTACATCCCCAGCCCTTTTCATTTTTTTTTTTTGAGACAGGGTCTCTCTAAGTTGTGGAAGCTGGTCTCAAACTTGTGATCCTCCTCCCTTCCAAGTCATTGGATTACAGGCATGTACCACTACACCCAGCTGTAACTTGATTTTTTTCAGTAGCCACGTTAAGAAAAAGTAAAAAAGCCGGGCGTGGTGGCGCACGCTTGTAATCCCAGTACTTTGGGAGGCAGAGACCGGAGGATCCGGGTTCGCGGACAGCCTCAGCTCTCTCGCTCTCTCTCTCCCTGTCTCTCTCTCTCTCCTTAGTGAGGCCCTCCACAACTTCGTGAGACCCGGTTTCAAAATGAAGTATAAAAATAGGGCCGGGGGCGTAGCGCGGAGGTAGAAGGCCCCTGCGTTCAACCCCTGGTACCGCAAAAAATAAATAAATAAATAAATAAATAAATAAAAGAAAAAAAGCAATTAAATATTAAATAATTAAATATTATATATTATATATTTAATTTATCCTAATATATCAGAAATTTTATATGTCATTGATATACAAATTTTATTGATATAGTTTGCATTCCCTTTTTTTAACCATACCTTCAAAACCCATGTGTTTTTTCTCTTATAGCATATTCCGATTAGGACTAGCCACCTTTCAACTGCCCACCAGCCACATGTGACTAAGACCACTGTGTTGGGCGGTCCAAGTCTAGAGTCAAAAGCTGGAAGCTAAGGAAGCAATTACGCTGCGGAGTGAGTGGTCCTGCGCCTCAGGACAATATTGATTTTCTTAAGGTCATGTTAATGGATTAATGTTGTACTTAATTCAATAGAAAAAAGGCTAGGAAGGTTAAAAAAAAACCATTTTATTTAGTGACTATGCAGACACTACTTCACTGACTGTAGAGATGAGCACACCAAACAGAGCAAATCAGCATGAGGAGACAATTACAGAATATTTCAATTCTACATGGCAATTAGCCTGAACTATCTCAAAAGTTGCCCTGAATTACCTCTTTCTTTCTGTTCTTTTCTTTTCTGTTTGTACTGGGGATGGAACCAGGGACATTCTACCTCTGAGCAGCACCCGCATCCCCATTTATTTTTTTGTTGTTGTTTTCAAACGGGGTCTCTTGAGTTGGGTATGGTGGTACATGCATATAATCCCAGTACTTGGGAGGTTTAGACAGGAAGATCACAGGTTCGAGGCCAGCCTCAGCAACTTAGGTCCTCCGCAACTTAGTGAGACCCTGTTTCTAAAATAAAATAGAGATGGGGTGTCACTAGAAAGTAGAATGACCCTGGGTTCCATCCCCAGTAACAAAACAAGATTTCACTAGGTTGCAGAGAATCTCGCTAAATTACCGAGGCTAATCTTGAACCTATGATCCTCCTTTCTCAGCCTCCCAGGTACTGGGATTACAGGCATGCACCACCATACTCAGCTCCATTTTTCTCAATAGTGTAGCATCCAGCCCAGCATGGTGGCACACGCCTGTAATCCCAGTACTTGGGAGGCTGAGACAGGAGAATCACAGGTTCAAGATCAGCCTTAATAACTCAGTGAGTCTCTCAAAAACCTAGCTAGACCCTGTTTCAAAATAAAAAATAAAATAGGACTGGGTATGTGACTCAGAGGTAGAAGGCCCCTGGGTTCAATTCTCCAGTACCCCACCTCCCGACACAAAGAATGTAGCATCTACACTGAAACTCAAGTTTTATTTCAAATGGTTAATTTTAACATTAAATTTGAAGTCAGTTCCCCTCATTTTCTTTCTTTGAACTTAGGTTTGCAAACCGCAAGCACAGCAGACATCCCCCTTCCCCATCTCAATTCTCTGCCTGCCAGTTATTTAACCCCTCTGGATCTCTGTTCTCTCAAACCTGATGAAGAGATTGAATTAAATAAACACCATGACTTAACACTTAATATGTGACCCAGAACATGTCAGTTGGGGTGCTCATTATCTTGGCCACTAGCTTCTGAGGTTGAGACAAGTACTATATTAACCCAATTTTCTAGATCAAGACACTAAGGTTTAGAGATCAGCTTGCCCGAGGCCCAGGAAGTCCCTGAAGTATGCTCAGGGAACCTAATACATCAAGAGGCTCAAAAGCACCTTCCTGGGGGGACGGTTGAAACTCAATCTTGAAGGATGAGTTGAGTAGAGCTGGGAAAAGATTGATGGGGGAGGGGAACAAGAGGCTCAGAAGAAAGAGGGAAAGGGCTGGACCGCTGGGCATTGGTGGGAAAAGATTTGGTTGGAGAAGAAATCCCAGGGTCGAATCATGAAGAGTTTGGGTTTTATCCAGAAAAGAATGAGTAATGATTGCGAGACTAAACACGAGAGTGACGGGGCTAAGATTTGTTTTGAGAAACAAGATACCAGGAGACTTGTTGGGGGCACTGCGGTAATCCAGGCAGGAAGTGAAGAGGACTGAACTAATCAAGAGGAGCTTGTCTGCGAACATCCTTTCTGTTTACCGCGTATTCCCTCTGTCAGAGCCAGTGCATGGTGGGGAAGTAGAGGAAACCGCTGCTGCAAACTGCTCAACATGCTTTTGTCACTGAGCAGATGATTTTTCTGAGTGGCCAAAGCTGGGAGGAGATAAGTGCAGTTCTTTGAACCTATTTCTCCTGCTTAAAAAAAAAAAAAAATTCCAGGCAGGACTTTGGTCTCACAAGATAATCATTCCTACCCAGATACAAACTGATTTGCAACTTTATTATTCTGTTTCCCCAAGAAATGGTTCAGAGGAATTCAAAAGACGTGAGCAGCCAAGAAAAGAGGAAGACTCTTCTAGAATCTCTTGATTTTACCAAGAGCTTATAATGTAATTAACAGTAATAGAAAAATAGGAGCCAGGTGCAGTGGCGCACACCTGTAATCCCAGTACTCAGGAGACTGAGACAGGAGGATCACAGGTTCCAAACCAGCCTCAGCAATCAGTGAGGCCCTCTGCAACTTAGTGAGACCCTGTTTCAAAATAAAGAATAAAATAGGGCGGGGGGTATAGCTCTGAGGTAGAACACCCCTGGGTTCAATCCCCAGTACCACAAAAAATAAAATAAAATAGGGCTGGGGCTGTAGCTCAGAGGTAGAATGCCCCTGGGTTCAATCCCCAGTACCACAAAATAAATAATAAATAAAATCAGAGTTCCAGACGGGCGTCGTGGCCCATGCTTGCAATCCCAGTGCTTGAGAGGCTGAAACAGGAGGATTGCAGGTTCAAGGACAGCCTCAGCAAGTAGTGAGACTCTCATCAACCTAGTGAGACCCTGTTTCAAAATAAGAATAAAACAGGACTGGGTGTGTAGCTCAGAGGTAGAATGCCTTTAAGTTCAATTCCCAGAAGCACACACACACATAAAAATAAACAAACAACAACAACAACAAAAAACACACCAGAGTTCCATACCATTTCTACCACTAGTTTTGATATTCATTCATTCACTCGGTCATTTACTTAATACACACTGGTTTTTGCTATGTGCAAGGTTCTGCACCGGGTGCTGTGACAATGGGGCACTATGCAACAGTGCATCAGAAACAGACCTGACCCTCAACGGGTTAATTCTCAGACAATAAGACATGAACTAATTAACTGGAAGTTGGTGTTTTCTTAACTTTTAAATTTTTTTGTGGTACCGGGGATGGAACCCAGGGGCCTTCTACCTCCGAGCTACACCTCCAGCCCTACTTTATTTTTTATTTGGAAACAGGGTCTCGCTGAGTTGCTGAGAACCTCACTAAATTGCCGAGGCTAACTTCAAACCTGCAATCCTCCTGTCTCAGCCTCCCAAGTACTAGGATTACAGGCGTGTGCCACCACGCCCAGCTGTAAATTGGGTTCTAGAACACTTAAAATCGTTGTACATCAAATGCTGTGGCACTGAGAAGAAAGAGGGTGACCTTAGGTAACATGGCAGAAGAGGTTAGTAGAGAAGAGCTTTACATTTAAAGTGGATATTAGTTGATGAATAAGCTTTGGACTTGCAGAGATTTTATTTATTTGGTTGGTTGTTTGTTTGTGGCACTGGGGATTGAAACCGGGGGTGCTCTACCACTGAGCTTGTTTTTGGTAGTGGAGATTGAACTCAGGGGTATTCTACCTGTGAGTTATAACCCCACCCCTTTTTATTTTGAAACAGGGTCTCACTAAATTGCTGAGGGTCTTGCTAAATTGCTGAGACTGGCCTTGAACCTGCAGCTATCCTGTCTCAGGCTCCCAAGTACTGGGATTATAGGTGTGCACCACCATGACTGGCTCCAGTCTTTGTTTAAATTTTGTTAGTTGGTTTTTTCTTTTTCTTTTTCTTTTTTTTTTTTTTTTTGTACTGGGGATTGAACCCAGTGGCATTTTATCTCTGAGCTACACCCTCAGCCCTATTTTTTATTCTTTATTTTGAAACAGGGTCTCACTAAGTTGCGGAGGGCCTCACTAGGTAGCTGAGACTGGCCATGAACCTGTGATCCTCTGGTCTCAGCCTTCCAAGTACTGGGATTACAAGTGTGCACCACCACGCCCAGCTTTTGTTTAAACTTTGAAACAGCATCTTGCTAAGTCACTGCATGCTGGCCTTGAACCTGCGACCTTCCTTGTCAGCCTCCCAAGTACTGGGATGATAAGAGTGTGCCACTGTGTCTGGCTTGCAGTGATTTTTTGTGTGTGTGTGTGTGCGGTACTGGGAATTGAACCCAGAGGCATTCTACTTCTGGGCTACACCCCCAGCCCTATTTTTTATTCTTTATTTTGAAACAGGGTCTCACTAAGTTGCGGAGGGCCTCACTAAGTAGCTGAGGCTGGCCGCGAACCCGGATCCTCAGGTGTCAGCCTCCCAAGTACTGGGATTACAAGTGTGCACCACCACGCCCGGCCTTGCAGTGATTTTAAGAAGAGCAATTTAGGCCAGTGTTTCCCCAACTGGAATTTGAATTAGGTTCTAAAGAATGCTTATTGGAGATTCTGTGCCAAAGGGCTTCTTGGTTGGGCTGGCCATCTGCCTAGTTATTCTCACATTCAACTCCTTCCCTCTCTCTGCTCCGTTCCATACTGCTAGAGGCTGTTCCTTGCAGGCTCCCATACCAATTTCCTTGCCATTTGATTTGGCCAATGGAAGAAAAGCTGACAGATGGGGGCCATGCGGAAGCTCAGTGTCTTTCTTCCTCTCCCTGCGCTTCAGGCAGATCCCTGGTATTTAGGACTCCGAGGGCGACTTGACCAGGTGGTTCTGGCTCAGGGTCTCTCAGGAGGTTGTAGTCAAGATGTTGACTGGGGCCGGCCGTGGTGGCACACACCTGTAATCGCAGTGCTTGGGAGGCTGAGACAGGAGGATCGCAGGTTCGTGGCCAGCCTTTAGCAACTTAGTAAGATCCTGTTTCAAAAAGGGGGCTGGGGTGGGGTGTAGCTTGGAGGTAGATTGGCCCCTGGGTTCAATCTTTAGTACTTCCCTCCCTCCCCAAAAGAAAAAGATGTTGGTTGGGGCTGCCGTCACCTCAAGGCCGGAGTAGGCATGGAGGATTCTTCTCCCAGCTCACTTCCGTGGCGGGTGGCAGGACACAGCTCCCAGTTGCCTGTCTGCCAGAAGCTGCAGTGTTCTGCCAGGTGGGCTTCTGTGTGGAACTGTTCACCACATGGCAGCTTGCTTCCCCACCAGGGAGCCATCCAAGATACAGAAAGAGAGAAGAGGAGAGACCCAGATGGAAGCCACAGCCTTTTTGTAACCTACTCTCAGAAGGAAGATACCATGGCTTTTGCCACATGCTATCGGTCACACGGGCCAACTGTGCTACAGTGTGGGAGGGAGCCACACAGGGCGTGAGTGCCAGGAGGCAAGGAGAACTGGGGGCTGTCTGGGAGACTAGCCACCAGAGACCACCCTCCTGTCCCCCCTGCAAAATACGCTCACTTCCTCCCTAAGTCACTGAAAGCCTCATCTCATTAGAGCATCAGCTTGAAGTCCAGCCTTTCACCATAAATAAGTCCAGGGCCTCGGGTATAGTTCCTTTAGTACAACTTTTCTTCTTCTTTTTTTTTTTTTTTTAGCGGTACTGGGGATTGAACCTAGGAACATTCTACCTCCAAGCTATACCCCCAGTCCTGTTTTTTATTCTTTATTTTGAAACAGGGTCTCACTAAGTTGTGGAGGGCTCACTAAGTAGCTGAGGCTGGCCTCAAACACGGATCCTTCCGTCTCAGCCTCTCAAGTACTGGGATTACAAGCGTGCGCCACCATGCTCGGCTGGCATTCTACTTCTGAGCTACACCCCCAACCCTATTTTACTTTTTTTTTAAAATCTTCTAACAGGGTCTCACTAAGTTGCTGAGGGCCTTGCTAAGCTGCTGAGGCTGGCTTTGAACCTGCAATTCTCCTGTCTCAGCCTCCCAAGTAAGGTACAGCTCCTTGAATACAGTTCCTATCCATCTGTGAAACTAAGGAGACAACTTATCTGCCCCTCCGTACACCCAACATACAAGGATGAGGCAGGTATAACAGGATAAGGGCTATAGATACTCCTGTCCAAAAAGGAGGAAAAGGATCAAGCATGGTGGCGCACCCCTGTAATCCCAGCACTTGGGAGGCTAATTTAGGAGGATTTCAGGTTCAAGGCCATCCTCAGTAAGTTAGTGACACCCTGTTTCAAAATAAAAAATAAAAAGGGTTGGGGGTGAATCTCAAAGGTGGAATGACACTGGATTTGATCCCCACTACAAAAGAAAGTAAAAAAGAAAAAGCCAGGTGTGGCAGCACACGCTTGTCACCCAGTACTTGGGAGGCTGAGACAGGAGGATCGCAGGTTCAAGGATAGCCTCAGCAAGTAGTGAGGCTCTCCTCAACCTAGCAAGACCCTGTTTCAAAAAGGGCTAGGGGTGTAGCGTGGAGGTCGAATGCCCCTGGGTTCAATCCCCAGTACCACAAAAAAAAAAAAAAGAGGGAAATGGCAAACACAAAGGAATCGCTGGTCCATTTTCGTTCTGAAATTCAGCTGAGCAAATATTGAAAGTTCCGTTAAGTCTCAAGGCCTGGGAATAATTCTCCCTGGCTCCTTGCTTCGTGTTATGGTATCTTGATTCTGCCTTCTGAATCATGCTCCTTTTTTTGTGAAACATAGTCCATGTTTGTAGTTGAGGAGTTTTCTCAGCCTATTTCTTGCCAGTGGAACTTTGAGATTCCAAAGGCCTCTTTGCATTTTATACTATCAGTAGCTGAGGAGTTTTTCCAGCCTATTTCTTGCCAGTAGAACTTTGAGAGTCCAAAGACCTTCTTTTCATTTTGTACGATCTCTATCCCTTTTGTTCATGCTGGCAATATATATATGACTAAATATATATATATGGTAATATATATATATATATATATATATATATATATATATATATAGTACCAGGGGCATTCTACCTCTGAGCTATACCCCCAAGCCCTATTTTATTTTATATTTTGAAACAGGGTCTCACTAGATTGCTGAGTCTCACAAAGTGGCCGAGTTGGCCTTGAACCTGTGATCCTACTGTCTTAGCCTCCCAAATACTGGGATTACAGGCGTGTACCATCGAGGTGGCAATATTTCTGCATATACACTTCTCTCTCTCTCTCTCTCTCTTTTCTTTTTGTTGGTGATAGTGGGGATTGAACCCAGGGGCATTCTACCTCCGAACTACACCCCAGCCCTTTTATTACTATTATTATTATTATTATTATTATTATTTTACTTTGAAACATGGTCTCGCTAAGTTGCTGAGGCTGTCCTTGAACCTGCCATCCTCCTGTATCAGCCTCCCGAGCACTGGGCTTACAGGCATGCACCACCACACCTGGCTGCATATATGCTTCTTCAAAAAAATCTTATGGGTCAAGGCGGGCGTGGTGTCCCACGCTTGTAATCCCAGTACTTGGGAGGCTTAGACACAAGGATCCGGGTTCGCGGCCAGCCTTGGCTACTTAGTGAGGCCCTCCGCAACTTAGCGAGACCCTGTTTCAAAATAAAGAATAAAAAATAGGGCTGGGGGTGTAGCTCGGAGGTAGAATGCCCCTGGGTTCCATCCCCAGTACCGCAAAAAAAAAAAAATCTTATGGGTCATTAGTGACTCTTATTGGGGTTCACTCCATTAGACTGAAGCCACACCCACACCTCTTTTTCAGGGAAGCTATCTCTCCCTTGGACTTCTGATAAGATGGCCAAGGGCAGGGCCCATATGCTTCCTAGATGCTTTATAATTTTATGCAGAGAGCCAGGTGTGGTGGCGCACACTTATAATCTCAGTACTCGGGAAGCTGAGATAGGAGGATCACAGGTTGGAGGACAGCCTCAGCAAGTAGTGAGACTCATCAACCTAGTGAGACACTGTTTCAAAATAAAAATAAAAAATAGGGCTGGGGGTGTAGCACGGAGGTAGAATGCCTCTGAGTTCAATCCCCAGTACCAAAAAATTTTTTAAAAATTTACACAGAGAATATGGGAAGCACACCTTTACTCTCTTTAGAGGAACTGCCTGACTGAAGAGTGCCCTGAGGCACAGCCTTAAATCTTTCTGAGATTTTAACAAAAGATTGTACAGTCACATGCTTAGTTTCATCTTTAGACCATGTTTTTCTGTTTTGTTTTGTTGTTCAGGTGCTGGGGATCAAACTCAGAGCCTCATGCATGCTAGGAAAGCGCCGCACCACTGAGCGACACCCCCAGCCCTGGATCACGTTTTACTTGGCAGTGCCCTGGATTTAATTTTTGTTGGAGGTTATATCTTTCTCTCTCTCTTTTTTTTTTTTTTTTGCAGTACTAAGATTGAACCCAAGGGCATTCTACCTCCTAGCTACACCCCCAGCCCTATTTTTTATTCTTTATTTTGAAACAGGGTCTCACTAAGTTGCAGAGGGCCTCACTAAATTGCCGAGGCTGGCCAAACCTGCAATCCTCCTGTCTCAACCTCCCAAGTACTGGGATTACAAGCATGCGCCACCATGCCCGGCTGAGGTTATATCTTAATTGCAACATGGCTTGCCTTTTAGAAAGGCTGAGAGTTTTCAAAACCAGCAAAATCTGTCTTCTGTTTGCTTAACTTTCTTCTTTTAGTTTACCTAGTTCCTCTAGGGTGTTTGTTTGTTTGTTTGTTTGTTGTAGTACTGGGGATTGAACCCAGGGACATTCTACCTCCAAGCTACACCCCCAGCCCTATTTTATTTTCATTTTAAAACACTCTCACTAAATTGCAGAGGGCCTCACAAGTTGCTGAGGCTGGCTGCGAACCTGTGATTCTCCGGTCTCAGCCTCCCAAGTACTGGGATTACAAGTGTGTGCCACCACGCTCAGCTGCTCCTCTTATATTTTATGATAAGCAGTAAGAAGAAATCTTTGCTTGGAAATCTCCTTAGCTAGATTAAACTAGATTAGCTTCTTCATTAAACATATTTGCTACTCTTCAGTTACTGTAGACAATAGCTGTGGCTGAACATTCCGCCAAGGAAAGGATTCCCTTTGCTCCAGTTCTGAAAACATTACCTTGCCTTCTTGCAAGCTTTCACCTGCAGCTTATCAAAGATCAAGGTGTACCTATCAACTGTTTCTTCAAGATGCTTTCGACTTTGACAAACACTATCCTCAAAACCACAGCCCATTTCCAAGATCACTTCTGAATTTAAGAATTTTGCCACAGCAGAACCCCACTTCCAGATACCAACATCTATTATCAGTTATCTATTTCTTTGTAGCAAGTCACTGTGATACTTAGCAACTTAAGACAACAAATATTATCTCACATAGTTTCTACTTATCAGGAAGCTAAGACCTAGAGTAGCTAGGTAGTGCTGGCTCAGAGTTCCTTCAGAAGGTTGCAGTCAAATGTCAGCCAGATTACAGACACAGATTATTCATGCATCGAAACACCACATTTAACCCATAAATATGCACAATTATTGCATGTCAATAAATTTTTAAAAAATGTCAGCCAGGGCCAGGCGTGGTGGTGCACGCTTGTAATCCCACTACTTTGGGAGGCGGAGACTGGAGGATCCGGGTTTGCGGCCAGCCTCAGCTCTCTCGCGCTCTCTCTCTCTCTCTCTACCTAGTGAGGCCCTCCACAACTTCGTGAGACCCGGTTTCAAAATAAAGGATAAAAAAACAGGGCCGGGGGTGTAGCTCGGAGGTAGAACGCCCCTGGGTTCAATCCCCGG
>PVJS01049526.1:0-14639 GCA_004027185.1 Glis glis | reverse complement strand
AATATGTGCAACCTAAGGAGTAGTAGGGTCACACAAGGGACTCTGGTTGATAATGGAGAACCCTCAGTGGAACAAGGGAAGTATACAAGGGAAGGGGGAGGGCAAGAAAGAAGGGAATTAATGGAATTACTATCATAAACAATATGTACAGGTGAAAATATACCAATATCATTCTTGGTACTTCATATGGGTGGGGGGAGGCGGGGGGGCACTAAGAGCTGTGTGCATGTATGTTAACATCAAATAGATATTCATTGCAATGTAAGACTCCAATGCACCAATAAAAGCACATTAAAAAAAAAAAGAACATACTAATGTGAAAAGTGTATTTAAGGGGCCAGGGTCTGAGGGAGGGGCAGTGTTCCACTTTTAGGCTGCTTTTCTTCTCTTCCCTTTCTATTTCCTAGTGACTTTGTAATAAAATTTTGTTAAGCTGCAACCGAGCTGCCCATTAGTTTTAATACCCCTTTTCAGAAAATCTGTTCTGAATTGAGGGAAAGAGCCAATAGTGCCGCTTCCACCATAAACTTTAAGTGCATCAAGAGCAAAAGGACAGGTGACATTCAGGGGCAAAACAGTAAAAATCACTCCAGACTTCTCAACCCAAATCATAAAAGCCAGGAGGGCCTTGGTATGATGCACTCCAAACCCTGAAAGAAAACAACTTACAACCAAGACTGCTATATCTAAAAAGATATCTTTCGAAATTGATGGAGAAATAAAAAATTCCAAGACAAGCAGAAACTAAAATAATTCATGATTAACAAGCTGCACTAGATAAAATACTTAAATAAAACACAAAGAAGAAACAAGAAATAAACACCAGAATCAGAGAAGGGATGAATTTTATCAGATGAGCATCAAAGTAAAGGAGAAATAACACTACATCAAACATATCAGAAATAAAGAACAAAATTATGTCATTTGCAGGAAAGTGGAGAGACTTGGAGAACGTTATGTTAAGTGAGATTAGTCAGTCACATATGTTTTCTCTCATATGTGGAAGCTAGGGAATAATCGGGATACAATAGGGATTTTAGATAATGAAGAAAAAACCCCATTGGAGCAATGGAGGGGGTCTAGGGGAGAGTGGCGGTGGTGGTGGTGGTGGTGGGAATTAATGAAGGAAACACTTCCAATTATGTTATCTATACATATGAAATTATTAATGCCAATCTTAATATAATGTATGGGGAAGGGGAGCAGCGGGCAAGCTTACCAACTGCTGTATGCATGTGTGTCCCTATCACTCTGAACTTTATGATGATGTGAGACTACAACACAATAAATGTATATTAAAAAAGTATTCTGCATTCTAGTGGGGTGAGTAGAATATTAAAAAGAACAATGTAATATAATTTTAATGCTATGAAAGGAATTAAATCATATGCCTTCCCCACTATTCCTTTTTTCTCTCCTAAACTTATTGCCTGATTTCTGCATCTAATCATATGTCTGTGATTGAAACCATCAGAGTTTGGGTTTGCATTTTCTTTTTAGTTTTTTTTTTTTTTTTGCTCTATACATTCATACTTCAACATGTAGGTTGGTTTTTCAAGTCTGGATTCTTTTTCTTGTTTTTTTTTGTGTGTGTGTGTGTGTGTGTGTGTTACTGTGAATTGAACCCAAGGGCATTTTATCTACAAGTAAAAACCTCAGCCCTTTTAATTTTTTATTTTGAAACAGGTCTCACTAAGTTGCTGAGGCTGGCATTGAATTTGCGATCCTCCTGTCTCAGCCTCCCAAGTACTGGGATTACAGGTGTGATCCACCATACCCAGCTTAGGTTCTTTGCCTTGAATTTTAGCATCTTAATCCTTCAGGGAGACAATAAGGTAATAATGAAAGAGGGGAAAGAACCCGGGCCTGAGTTACAATAGTTGTGCTGCCACTTACCAATGATGTGACCTTGGATAAGTCACTTCTCTCCCCCCAAGAGTTGGTACCACATTGATTTTTGTGAGTTAAGTAATATGACCACCTATGGTGCCAGGCAGAGGACTCTGGGGAGTGGGGAGCTTCCTCTCTTCTACCAATCCCGAGAGAACTCTCCTTTCTCCAAACCCTCTCCTTGATCCTCTTCCCATGTCCTTCTCTGGAGGAGTTGGTAAATGGTTTGGCCAAATTCCAGGGCACTGACTAGGCCATAATTACTAGTGAGTGTGGTCACTGCCTTTCAAAAGATCACTCTTTTTCATGGCTGTGGCTCCTTTCTGGTTCTGTTCCCTTCCTTCCCCATCCATAAGTAAGCTAGTTCAGAGCTTTTGCCAGGCATGAGGGGGAGAGTGAATGACGCTTTTTACTTCTCTTGCTGGTCTCTCCAGTTCTTTCCTGTATTAGGCTAAATTGGCAATGGTGTCTATCCTGACAGAAAAGATGATGACAACTCGCTCCATTTTTTATCTTTTGTGTGTGTGTGTGGTACTGGGGATTGAACCCAGGGGCATTCTACCTCCAAGCCCTATTTTTATTCTTTATTTTGAAACAGGGTCTCACCACATTGAGGGGGGGAGCTCGCGAAGTAGCTGAGGCTGGCCGCGAACCCGGATCCTCCGGTCTCAGCCTCCCAAGTACTGGGATTACAAGCGTGCACCACCACGCCCGGCTTTATATCATTTTTTGAAATGCGTCATTTCGTTGGTCTTATGTCCCAGGTGGCAAGCCAGCATGTGGTAAGATTCGGGTTTGGGCTTGAACGGGTGGGGCAGGTGATGTGCTCCATAGGTATGACATGTGCTGGCCTTGGTCTGGAATTCTTTGAGGATCTCATGAGAAGGTGGGATGCATTCAAGTAATCCTGGGCCTCCTGTGTAGGGCCTCACTAAGTTGCTAAGGTTGGCCGCGAACGTGTGATCCTCCTGTCTCAGCCTCCCAAGTACTGGGATTACAAGCATGTGCCGCCACCTCTGGCCGAGATTTTTGTTTTTTGAAGCATTTCAGTTGTAGAACCATGTTGTACCAGATGATTAAGGCTTTATGGGAAGCTCTCAAAAAACGTCAATTTATCTAGCAAAACTAAATGCAATCTTCCTTCTAGAATGACTAACTGAAATCTTCATAAATTAGAAAAAATAATTGTTGGATGTGCTATGTGTCTACTTTGACTTGTGATTTATTTTTCAAACTGGGTTACTTTTGTGAGATGCAACATGAGGAATAAACCAGGACTTTCCCATCCAAACCAAGGCATATGACCAACCAACCTTGACCCAAATAGGCTAGCAGCCAGGTGGCGAGGTCATAGTTCCCGCAGTCCAGGAGTTCACATCCTGATGAAAGGGGAGTGGGCATGATTGGACGGAACATTCTGTGACTGGGAACTCCATATTTGGGGATACAGGCGGGGGAAGGCTTAGAGTTCCTGTCTGTCCAAGTGGGTTAAAATGAGAGCACGGGATGCTGACTGTGCTCAGAGCTTTGGCTCATCTTGAAAGTCTGTGTGACAAGGACCACTGGACCAAGAAGTGTGGCTGCCTCTTTCTTCTGGGAAGTCTAACATGAAGCTGTTTCTGGTTCTCATTATTCTGCTGTGTGAGATACTCACAGGTAACTTGTCCAAAAGTAACATAAAGTTGTAGATGATATTACTGCTCGTAAGAGTGGAGATAGGACCTAGAAAATTGTGGCTTTCTGGTCAATGCCATCAAAAGTATCCATTCTCCTGGGTACCTGACTAGAGTCCATGCCTTAGAAGAGAGCAACTGGGGAGGTCAGAAAGGGGCAGGATTGTACTCTCAGGAGTCCTCTCCAAAGTTAGCAAGGAAACCATCATCAAGAATGATCTTTATAATGTTGAACACAATTTGCATCAAAGAACCTGTCCATTCCCTTTTCCATTCAAATTAATTTCAGCATATGCCATAATGGCACATGGAATGGTACATGGTTTGAAGTCATGTCAGTGTGAGGCTAAAATATGTCTCCCTCCCCACCCCATGGTACTGGGGGGGCATTCTACCTCTGAGCTACATCCTCAGCCCTGTTTATTTATCAGTTTTTAATTTTGAGACAGGGTCTTGCTAGGTTTCTGAGGCTGTCCTTGAACCTGCGATTCTCCTTTCTCAGCCTCCCAAATACTGGCATTATAGGCATAAAATATGACTTTATCATTAACTATTCTGTGGGCAGAGTGAATTGTTCCCTTTGAATCTCAGTTTCCTTGTCCATCAAGTGAGTCTCATGACTCTACGTCATGTGAGGATTACATAAGCTAAAAAATGGGAAGCATCAAGTTCACAGCAGGAGCCCTATTGCTGAGAGTCCCCTTCTTCAGGGACTCTCAGCAATCTTGCCTGCTCATGGCCCTCAAAACATATCTCTCTAATCTTCAAAGATGTTACCTGATTATGAAGTTTAAGATAGAGAGAACACATTCTCCATCTTTATACCATTTGTGTAGCTGGGCAAATAAGGATTAGAAACAAGAGGGTTAGGACCTCAGCACATTGCTCTGAGTGGTTATGATCTGAATTTCTAAAGGATACAGGTATTCAGTGACTGAGTTTGATCCCTGGACAACACCTGAGCTAGACAGGAGCATGGAGAGTGAGAGGGAAGAGGCGCTGGAACCTGGAGATAGATAGGGCTAGGTAGGGGGAGGAGCTCTCAGTATCACATATTGCTCAGACCCAGGAGATCTTGGCAAAGAGAGATTTCTGCTATCCACAGCAGTGAGTGTGAAACCCAACCATACAGTAAACATTAAAGTCTTGTCTGTGGAGGATCACAGGTTCAAGGCCAGCCCCAGCAACATAGCGAGACCCTTAGGAACTCAGTAAGACCCTGTTTCAAAATTAAAAAAATAATAAAATAAAAAGGGATTGGGGGTGGATGCTTAGAGGTAGAATGCCCCTGGGTTCAATCCCCAGTAACACACACACACACACACACACACACACACACACACACACCAGAAAGTTGATTCGTCTCTGAATTGTGCTGATGGTGACAAGTGAGTGCTCTCCGGGGACTTGGCACTGAGAGAGGGCTCAGGGAATGCTGACTTTGGAGCATGGAGCAGATTCAGTTTTGCCAGGGCCCTAGGGGTTGAGCATAAGCAGCACATAACAAAGCATGGAGCTCTCTTCTGTCATGTGTGTTCTAATGTTCTCAGAATCAACTGGGCATTGGCCAGGAGTCTGGAGCTTTGAATGTCCTTAATTTGGGGTGATCTTCAAGGAGGGGGATCAGGATCTGAATTTTCTCTTCTCAGCATAAGGTTCACTTGGGGAGTACAGGAGGCCGTAACTGGTGGGGAACCACACACCTCTTCTGCTCTCCCTGAGAAACTAACCTTGGTTCAATGTTGTTTCCAATGCACAGGTGAGGCACACCCCAGAAAATGCTTTAGTAATATAACAGGCTACTGCAGGAAGAAATGCAAAATGGGGGAAATATCTGAAATGGGATGCCTGTATGGGAAGATATGTTGTGTTAATCAAGAGGAAAACAAAAAATACAGGGAATTCCAACAGCAAGCTCCCTCCTCTAGTGAGAAGCCAGCGGAGGATGCGAACGACTACATGGCTTTACCCACTGTCACGGTCTTCACAATCAGCTCATAAACCATCTTCCTAAATCAGAAGTGCTGCCGAATCCAGCAGGGTACGCCAAGAGATTTGTCTTCTTCCTTCATGTGAACTTGATTCCCCACATAATAAAGTGTTTTTTGCTTTTGCCTGTATTTGTTTACTGACGCAGTCACTCATTTTTTGAACACCTCAAGCATGAATGAATAGCTGCCATGTTCAAGATGTTACACTAGTAAAATCGGGGATGTGATGAGGAAAGGAGTGTATTGAGAGAGGTGGAAGTTACCTTTATACTTTCTAGGCAAGACAGCATTTCACAGAATTTCAGGTATTTCTCTTCATTTTTCACAAATGGAAAGTCTTTTTTTGGAATCAGGGTCTCACTAAGTTGCAGAGGGCCTCACTGAGTTGCTGAGGCTGGCGGTGAACCTGTGATCCTCCTGTCTCAGCCTCCCAAATACTGGAATTACAGCCATGTGCCACCACACCTGGCTTATGTTATTTATTTTATTGCTCAAGTTTTCCCGGTTTTGGCCATCTGAAGCTCTTTCACATTGACCCCTGTGTCCTTTTCATATGCCCCCATTCTTCTGATTTTTTTTTTTTTTTGCAGTACTGGGGATTGAGCATTCTACCTCTGAGCTAAACCCCAGACCTATTTTATTTTTTATTTGGAAACAGGGTCTCACTAGGTTGCTGAGAGCCTCACTAAGTTCCTGTGGCTGGCCTTGAACCTACAATCCTCCTGTCTCAGTCTCCCAAGTACTGGGATTAAAAGCATGCTCCACCACACCCAGTGTCATTCTTCTGATTTTAAAGCACTTCCTTGCTTTCTGAAACTACAATATGTTCTAGGTTTATCTCATATCATCCCTGCCCCAGACCTAGAATAGCAGATAAGAAGATAATTAAGAGAACACATGCCACTAATTAGGGGGGGAGGTTACAGGAAATGAGTGACATCTCAAAGTGCTTGTAATTGTTAATGGTGACACGATTTGAGACACAAAGCTGGAAAATGAGTTGAAATGTAGTTGGAGAAGACACTTTTCATGTGAGTCAGATTAAAAAGGTACATTTTTATTTATTTATTTTTATTCTTTATGTTGAAATAGGGTCACACTAAGTTGCAGAGGGCCTCACTAAGTAGCTGAGGCTGGCCGTGAACCCGGATCCTCCTGTCTCGCCTCCCAAGTACTGGGATTACAAGTGTGCGCCACCACACCTGGCTAAAAAGGTACATCTTTAAAAGTAGGTGGAGTATACACATGGATTGTTCTTGTGTTGTCTTGCATATTAAAACAATAATAAAATCTTATGTAACACTGCAATTCAGACCAATTTCTCTTTCTCCCAAACACCAAAGCATCCCAATTCCAAAAGAATGATAACAACGATGACAACAAAAATCCTGTGAAGTTCTGTCACCTTGGTCTTCCCCACTCCCTGCTGGTACACACAGGAGTTTAGGAAATCAGATTTCCCCACAGTTCACCTTTGAATGCTCTGTTTTTTATCCAAAGTGGATATATATAATTTTTTTCCTGAAGTGTCCTGGACTTTCCAGTTTACTTCCATTTGTTGATACCATTCTGTCCCTTGCCTTCTTTACTAACATTTGCCTGTTGGAATCCTACAAATTTCACCAGGTATCACTTTAACCCTAAGCCCACTCACAAATTTCCCCTCAATGCTCACTTCATTTTTTTTTTTCTCTCTTGAATTCCTTATTAATTTTCTTGAGTTTCTTATTCCAGTATTCCATGTTACTTTTTTTTAAAGGGCACTGTGTAAAACTGCCTTTTCAAAGGGAGGTTCTGTGTTGTCCTTATCAGCTCTTTACCTAGCATATAGTAAGTGTTCAATCTCTGGTTAAAGGACAAATGGGTCAGAAAACTGGCGATGCGCCTTTATTAGAATCTGCTTGAAAGTCGTTCTTGAGATCAATAAACCAGAAGGGAGAAGATGCAGCTCTCATCATCCGATTTTATTGAACTGGTTGAGAAGTAAATAAACAGAAAATTGAACTTGACTTATGTAGAATATCTCTTGGTGGAATAGTGAGGGAAAATATCTCCTGAGGAAGTCAATTCTATATCATTGTTTTGAGGAAGAGTAAGCGCATATGGTACTGGCTTTGGCCTAGGTGGCTTTGTAATTTTTTTACGTTCTTCCAGTTCCTTGATGTTGAGACAACAATATCTGCCATTTTCACATAGCACCTCACGTATTTCAGTTGTTCTGCAGATTTTTCTGCAGTATCCATGAACATAGTTACCCCAGCATCTCTTAAGTTGTTCAGTTACTGTGCACAGAAAAGAACAACAGGGAAAGATCAGTGTTTGAGACTGAGCACTTTGGCTATGGAAAGGCAGAGGAGGTTTGTAGGGATTAGGGGGATGTGATATCTGCAAGGTCTATTCACATAATAAACCAAAGAGGGTTCTCTAACAGGGTGATCCTCAGTGTTTATATTTAACTGAACCTCTCCTATTTAGACCTTGCAAGGTTTGGGGCCTCCATCCAATATCTGGTACATTCTACCAAGAACCACAGATCTTGTTTGACAAAAAAAAAGGAGCTGCATTCCTGATTGGAGGCTGTGGAACTATAATCTATCCGGGACCCCAGCAAACCTGCCTCCTCCTGAATGCTCTCAGGGTGCCATGATTTTACTACTGCTCCACCTATGATGTCCATAGAACAATAAATTGCTATTATGCATTTATCTCTGAGTCAAACTTTGCTCTTGGGGTCATACCTACTACCAAGGTCAAGAATTGCTGTCTTGTTATCCAGTTAGGTATCCTCCTCTATTTATTCTCAGAACCATACACGTCTTCCTTTGTTTCTCTGTCATCACAATCATCTGGGTGTCCTTCTAATTCTTGGACTTGTTTTATCCCTCTATAACTTCCTATTCTCCCCCAAAGGCAAGAATCTATTCTTCAATGTTCAGTCCCTGACCTCTGTTAGCCTTGATATATATTTTTGTCTTTTAGTGATCCTAAATACTTTCAGTGATCTAAGAATTGGGATACTCAACCTTTGGCTTCTGTAAACAAAGGTGATCAATAGGTACTCTAGAACTCCTTCTAGACATAGAAATTTAGGGGCTATGAGTATGCCATTACTATTCCTCTAAAAGAACAAATATGAGATCTGGTTTTGAAAGAGAAAGGAAACTCTAATTTTAAAATTATTTGTATCAATTACTATGATAGGCATTTCATCTATGTTATAGAGCATTCAATGAAACCTCTGTGAGCCAGTTGTCCCTGTTGCCACAGATGAGGAAACTGAGGCTCATAAAGTCTCCACTACTTATTCAAAGTTGACAAACTAGTGGACATTGAAGACACATTTCTTAAATTTGACTCCAAAGTTTGTGCTTCTTCCACTGTTCTTACACTGTGGTATAATAGCCTAAAATGCACATTTTAATGGAAGGAAATATGGCTGAGTGTCAGAGTAAAAACTGTATCTAGAAAAATAAAGATATTCTGTTATATAGGCTCATTTCTTTCTACTACGAGGCCCTTCTAGAGGAAATTATGACCTAATTTAAGCTCCACAAGTACTCATTTTAAGAACAGTACCATGGTGTATGGCTCAAGGAAGAGGGACTTTCTTTTCTTTTTTTCTTTTTTTTGGTACTAGGGGTTGAACCCAGAGACATTCTGGGTTCAACCTCTGAGCTACACCCTCAGCCCCTTTTATTTTTTATTTTTATTTTTATTTTTTTTTCCGACACCAGGGATTGAACCCAGGGGCATTCTACCTCCAAGCTACAATCCCAGCCTTATTTTTTATTCTTTATTTTGAATCAGGGTCTCACTAAGTTGTGGAAGGCCTCACTAAGTTGCGGAGGCCTCACTAAGTAGCTGAGGCTAGCCGTGAACCCGGATCCTCCAGTCTCAGCCTCCCAAGTACTGGGATTACAAGTGTGCGCCACCACACCCAGCTTATTTTTTATTTTGAAGCAGATTCTTGCTAAATTGCTGAGGGTCTCACTAAGTTGCAGAGGCTGGCCTCGAACCTGTGATCATCCTGTCTCAGCCTCCCAAGCATTGGGATTATAGGTGTCCACGACCACACCTGGCTAGAAAGAAGGAATTTCTAATATTACTGGATAGACTTTTGTCCTCTTTGGTAGTCCTATCTCCCTATATGGTAGATTATGAAATTCCCTCCATCCCATTGTTGATTTGAGTGAGGCCCTGGAAAGCTCTGGGTTACCTGTGGGTTTCTGGGATAGCAGAATTGCAATGATCAGAAAAAGCCTCATGGCCAGGCTTCCCAGAAGTGGTGGCAGCCAAAACTCTTGGTCCAGTGAACTGCACGCTATGTCACCTTCCTTGGTCTTGGATACTTATGCACTGATTCAGAACGCATGGTATGATATGAAGTATGCCCCCAAATTTCTGAACTGTGGGATATGCATCACATGGGCAGATACAGGAAATTTGAGGTCACTCACTTTACCCCCCCACAGGATTCAGAGACACAGCACGTTCCAGCCCTAATGCTATTCTGTGGGCTGCAGATTGCTGGCAGGAAGCGAGTGCAGTTTCTACTTTGGATGTTTGCCCAGCTGGACCAAGGTCATTATGTACTCACCTCTAAGAACAAATAAGGCAATATAAATTAAGATGTAAATCCAAAGATTCAACAAGAATGTCTAGAAGCTTGACCATAGTAGGATTTTTGCATGGTTGGAAAGATGGTATGTTATAGGTGAGTCTGATCCACAGTCATGTGCTCAGAATTTTAGAATGCTTAAAATTTTTCAACAACAAAATGTGGCTGCAGTACGAAATGTGTGTTTTTTAGATCTTGTTCAATGATCTTTATGTTTACAGGAGAGAGAGAGAGAGAGAGAGAGAGAGAGAGAGAGAGCGCATAAACAAGAATTGCTCCCTATTTGTGCATGATTGCCTTTGAAAGGTCTTATTATAGTTATTATCTTTTCTATATATTAACTACTTGATTATAGCAATGAGACCTCTGTGAGCCAAGGGTCTCACATGTACTAAATATGCCACATGGATGGGAGATTTTTCTCACATCTTTCAAATCTTGACATCTTGGTATCATTAGAAACATATTCAACATCAAAACTAATGCTAACATAGATCATATATATTAACCAGAACAAAGAGAGTGAAATGTTCAAGAGGAATAAGGGTGGCACTTCTGCTTAAGAGGAAAGGATAATGTAAGGATATTCCTTTATATAACCATAGAGACATAGAGAGTAAAGGCGGGGAGGGTGTTCTTTGTTTTTGTTTTTACCAAGCATATCTAATTCCCATACACTCATATAGCGGAAACCCCAGAAGAGTCATCCGAAGTCCAGGTGGAACACACTTAACTAAACATAAGTGCATTTAACAGTGACTGGTGGAAACACCTTGTATTCTGGAGCAAGTTCCTCAGAATGCTGCATATGCTCTAAATCAGCACTCAATAAATGGTGCCCTTTCCCGACAGCCAGTATTCATGGGTTCAGGAATCACAGGGTAGGAATGAGAATGGTCCCACTCACTATTAACCTTACTTGTCCTCTAGAAAATATTTTTGCTTCCAGTATTCCTGATTGTATAATCTTCGACCGTGTTGGTCTAGAGATCTTCAATTCAGAAGGAGGAATGCTTTAGTGAAGAAATAACAGTGATTCCTTTGAAATGGAAGTTGAGTCTACCACTAGCCACCTTGAACTCCTTATGCCTCTGAATCAATAAGCAAAAAGGGACCTATTATCCTGGCTGAGGTTATCAGGGGAGACTGGGTTGCCCCTACACAATGAGGGTAAGGAATGTCTAGAATACAGAAGTTGCCTTAGGGTGACTCATAGTATCACCATTTTCTGTCAATGGAAAACAACAACAACCCAATTCAGGTGGGATTGCTCACAGCCTAGACTCATCGGAAAACCAGAGGGAAAAAACCTACAACCCACTGAATATTTGCTGAGGCCAAAGTGAATTTGGAATGGGTGATGGACAAGGGAGTTGTAGACTCATCTGTGATAATGTGACCAGCTGCAGAAATTAGGAGTATAGTAGTTATCAGTATTTCTTTCTTATTTTGTTATGCTTATATTTACATATACATATATACATATAGATGTTTAGAAATGAAATACTTTGGTCTCTTTCTTATCTAGTTATCTTCTAACAAAATATCAATTAATAATATATAACTATACATCATAGTATTTAAATTAATGGATATCAAAGAAGATTTAACTTTACCTGTAGACCGCATCTTTTTCTGGGGAAAGACATGTATTTTCAGTTTGTGCAAAATAGTTGTATTGTATTATGCAGAAGTATGATTTGCTATTGTCTTTATTTGGGGTATAATGCCCCCCTTTTATGGTACTGGGGATGGAACCCAGAGGCATTCTACCTCTGGGCTACATCCCAGCCCCATTTTATTTTTTGTTTGGAAACAGGGTCTCACCAGGTTGATGAGAGTCTCACAACTTGCTGAGGCTGTCCTCGAACTTGCGATCCTCCTGTCTCAGCCTCCCAAGTACTGGGATTACAGGCAATGTGCCACCACTCCTGGCTCTGCAATGCCCCTTTTTGTGCTAAGGTTCCACTTGGGACATTAGTTGTCATGTCTCTTTGGGATGCTTTGGCTGTAACTGTTTTTGATGATCATTCTAGTTTTGAGGCGCATTGGTCAAGTATTTTGTAGAATATCCCTGTTAGGAGTTCTCTTGTAATTAGATTGGGGTTATGTGATTTGGAGGAGAAGATCATAGAAGTATAGAGCTGCTTTTATTCTATCATTTCTATGCTATAATACTAACAATATGACTCATCATAACCCTGGTCACCTGGCTGAGGTAATAGTTGTCAGATTTTCTCACTGTGAAATAAATAGCCCCCTTTGCCATTTTGTATGATTTGAAAGTAGATAACCATCTGTAGCTCCGACTTAAAGAGTGCAGAGTTATGTGCCACCTCTTTGAGGGTGGAGCATCTACATAAATTATTTGTAATTCTTTTGCATGGGAGATTTGTCTCTTCCCTCCCATTATTTACTTATTCAGTCATCTTGGATACTTTTATTGTTGTATTACAGTCTCACATCATAATGTAGTTCATAGTGATAGTGACATACATGCAGAGAACAAGACGCAGAAAAACAAGCAGATGCTCAAAAACAAAACAGATGCAGAAAAACAAGCACTACATGTTCTTCCTCATATGTGGATGTTAAAAAAAAGTTTATCTGAGCCGGGCGTGGTAGCACACGCTTGTAATCCCAGTATTAAGGAGGCTGAGACAGGAGGATCTGGGTTTGCGGCCAGCCTCAGCTACTTAGTGAGACCCTGTTTCAAAATAAAAAATAAAAAATAGGGCTGGGGGTGTAACCTGGAGGTAGAATGTCCCCGGGTTCAATTCCTGGTACCACCAAAAAAAAGTTTATCTGAAAATTATTTGCAAACAAAAAATGTGATCTTAATAGTGATTACCAGAGGCTGGGGAAGGTGGGAGGGAGAGGAGGTTAGGTAATAAGAACCCAAACATAGATAGAAGTAATAAATTCTAGTGTTCTACAGTACAGAGGGGAACTGTAGTTCACAATAACTACAATAACTAATAACTAGAAAAGAGGAGCGTGAAGACTTCAAACACAAAGAAATGAGGAAGAGATGGAAATGTTGATTACCCTGGTTTGGTCAGTACATCTTGTACACATATGGTGAAATATCACATTGTACCCCATGTACAACTATTACATATCAATACAAAATTTAAAAATATGTTTAAGGAGATGGAAATGTTAACTAATCTGATTAGATCATTACGCAATGTTACCCCATAAATTGGCACAACACAAGTAAAATAAGCCAGGCACACAAAGACGAATACTGTGTGATCTCAGCATCAGTAGAAACTAAATTAGTGAAACCTGTAGATGCAGAGTATTGTGGTTGCCAGGGGCTGGAAAGAGAAGATTCCAGAAAGATATAGTTAAAGGGCACAAAGCTTCAGCTATGTGAGATCAATACGCTCTGGAGATCTCCTATACAGCAAGGTGTCTGTAGCTAACAGTATTGTTTTTGTATTGTGTTTATAATTTATATTTATATTTAAAATTTCATAAGAGACTACATCTTATGTGCTCTTACCACAAATACCACTACTTCTATTACTATTAATACTAAAAGGGATAGGATTAAACTTTGGGAGGTGATGGATATATTTATGACCTTTATGATGGTGATGGTGTCACAGGTGTATTCTAATCCTCAAACTCATGGAGATGTAAACATTTTATATGTTAATTATACTTCGACAAGCCGGGCGTGGTGGCATGGTGGCGCACGCTTGCAATCCCAGGACTTGGGAGGCCGAGACCGGAGGATCCTGGTTCGCAGCCAGCCTCAGCTACTTAGTGAGGCCCTCGGCAACTTAGAGAGACCTTATTTCAAAATAAAGAATAAAGAATAGGGCTGGGGATGTAGCTAGGAGGTAGAATGCCCCTGGGTTCAATCCCCAGTACTGCCAAAACAAAAACAAAAACAAGAACAAAAACCTTCAATGAACAGGGCTTGGTGTGTAGCTCAGAGGCAGACCACCCCTGAGTTCAATCCTAAGTGCCTCCCCCACACATAAATTCACCAGACTAAAGGTATAAATAACCCAATGGATAAATTAAAAAATGATGTACAATACAATGGAATATTATTTAGCTATCACTAGCTATGATACATGCTGCAGTGTGAATAAATGAAATAAGCCACACACAAAAGGAAAAATATTGTTCAATTCCACTGAAATGAAATATTTAGAATAAAAGAATTCAGAAAGTAGGAAGTAGATTAGATTTTACCAGCAGCTGGAGGGAGTGGTGAAGGGGAATTACTGCTGAATGGTTACAGGGTTTCTGTTTGGAGTGGCAAAAAGGATTTGAAATACATAGTGGGGATGGTTGCAGAACATTGTAAATGTATTTAATGAGGAAGATTGCCCACTTAAAATGGCAACATAGCCAATTTTCTGTTGTATATATAAAAGATACAGGAGGGTTTTTTGTTTTGTTTTGTTCTGTGTGTGTGTGTGTGTGTGTGTGTGTGTGTGTGTG
>PVJS01049525.1:0-14638 GCA_004027185.1 Glis glis | reverse complement strand
GGGGTGTAGCTCAGAGGTAGAATGCCCCTGGGTTCAATCCCCAGTACCAAAAAAAAAAAATTAAAAGAATTTTAAAATTTAAATGTTTCTAGCCGGGCATGGTGGCGCATGCTTGTAATCCCAGTACTTGGGAGGCTGAGACAGGAGAATCAGGTTCGCGGCCAGCCTCAGCTACTTAATGAGGCCCTCTGCAACCTAGTGAGACCCTGTTTCAAAATAAAGAAATAAAAATAGGGCTGGGGATGTAGCTTGGATGTAGAATGCCCCTTGGTTCAATCCCCAGTACTGTGAATAAAATAAAATTAAATGCTTCTATTTATTTTGTTCACCATATTAATCAATGATTTCCCTGTAAATCTGGGCTCTTTAAGATACTGAAAATTCTGAAATTGTTTCCTAAGATTTTGTGAATGAACGACTTTGTTGTTTTTTGGGGGGTTGGGTTTTTGTGGTACTGGGGGTTGAACTCAGGGGCATTCTACCTCTGAGTTACACCCCCAGACCTATTTTACTTTTTTAATTTGAAACAGGGTCTCGCTGAGTTGTACAGGGCCTTACAAGGTTGCTGAGGCTGGCTACCAACCTGTAATCCTCCTGTCTCAGCCTCCCAAGTACTGGGATTGCAAGCATGTGCCACCATGCCTGGCGAATGAAAGACTTTGAAGTAGAAAAGTTTAGAGAAATAAAACTGGCTGATAGGCCACAAGGTGGAAATGACCATCTGGTACAGGTAAGGAATACAGTCAAATTCAAGTTTTTAGCCTTTTCTTATGAGAGTTGCTTTAGTGACATGGAAAGAAATGTTCATTAATAGAAAATACAGAAACAAAAGGAGGAAAATAAATATCACATGTAACCTGCCCACTGGTTTTTTGTTTTTGTTTTGTTGGTTTTTTTTTATTTGTTTTTGTTCTTGTTATTGTTTGGTACTGGGGATTGAACCCAGGGGCATTCTACCTCTGAGCTACACCCTCAGCCCTATTTTATTTTTTTTATTTTTGAAACAGGGTCTCACTAAGTTGTGGAAGGCCTCCTCACTAAGTTGCTGAGGCTGGCCACAAACCTGCAATCCTCCTGTCTCGGCCTTACAAGTAGCAGGAGTACAGGCATGTGTGACCATGCCTGGCTGTTGCCCACTGGTTTTAATTCTTCAGACTTCTTCTTGGTACTGGAGATTGAATCCAGGAGCATTCTACCTTTGAGCTATGTCCCCAGCCCTTTTTTTAATTTTGAAACAGGGTCTCACTAAGTTGCTGAGGATTTTGCTAAGTTCCTGAAACTCACCTTGAACATGCTATCCTCCTGTCTCAGCCTCCCAAGTACTGGGATCACAGGTGTGCGCCACTGTGCTTTGCTTCCTAAGATGTCCTTGTACACATATACGCACGTAATATTTTTCTAAGAATGGGACCAGCTGGGCAGCCCTGGACTCCAGGTCTTTTTCCCCCCTATATCCAAACTGAAGGCACTCAAAGGTGGACCCCATGGACCTCACGTGCTGGAAACACCCTCAGTGGAACTCTGGACAGAAAATTTCAGGAGCAGGTGTTGGGGTGTAGTTCAGAGAATAAGAAACTCAAATAACATTTCTTGACAAGCAATAAAATTTACTTCAAGGAACATTTTTAAATTTTGCCTGAATATTGTTTTTCATCTTTATCTTTAAATTTATTTTCTTAAGCTGGGCATGGTGGCGCATGCCTGTAATCCCAGTACTTAGGAGGCTGAGACAGGGATCAGAGATTCAAAGTCAGCCTCAGCAACTTAGCGAGACCCTGTTTCAAAATAGAACATAAAACCGGCTGGGGGTGTAACTCAGAGGTAGAATGTCCGTGGGTTCAATCTCTAGCACCAAAAATAAATAAAATAAATTTATTTTCTTTTTGTGTGTATGTGTGCTTCATAATCAAATGATATGCTAGTGATGCATGGATCTAATTCATGAATAAGTAAATGTGCATATTTTCAAGTTGTATATTCAGAAGTGTTTAATGGATGGAATACATAATCAAAAATGTATGGAGAGTGTGTTTATGAAATGCTGCTTATCCATAGTAGCAAACAACAGACTGAAACAACCTAAAAACAACCAAAAAACAACCTAAATATCTATCTGTAAGGAATTATTTAAGGAAGTGATGACATAGCCATTCAATAGATTATTAAACAGCCACTAAAAATGATGTGATTCTACGTGGGCTGATACAGAATAGTCACCAAAGAGTGTGTGCCTCTGACATAGAAAAGGGGAGGCAAGTGTAGATACGTGGTACACACTTGGCAGGTTGTATTTCTAGATGGATACGCGCACGCGCGCGTGCACGTATGCTCTCCACCCCAGTTCACTATTGCCTCCGCTCTGAGGAAGGGGAAGACAACCCAGGCAGAGAGAATTTTTTCATTGTATTCCTATTTGTACTGTTTGCATTTTTATTATATTCAGAATTTCCTGTTAATATAAAAAGCTAGTAGAAAAAGAGGAACCATCACTTCAAAAAGTGAAATAAGCCGGGCGTGGTGGCGCACGCTTGTAATCCCAGTACTTGGGAGGCGGAAACCGGAGGATCCGGGTTTGCGGCCAGCCTCAGCTATTTAGTGAGGCCCTCCGCAACTTCGTGAGACCCGGTTTCAAAATAAAGTATAAAAAAATAAGAGCCGGGCGTGGTGGCGCATGCTTGTAATCCTAGTACTTGGGAGGCTGAGACCGGAGGATCCGGGTTCGCGGCCAGCCTCAGCTAGTGAGGCCCTCCGCAACTTCGTGAAACCCGGTTTCAAAATAAAGTATAAAAAATAGGGCCAGGGGTGTAGCTCGGAGGTAGAACGCCCCTGGGTTCAATCCCCGGTACCACAAAAAAAAAAAAAGTGAAATAAAATACTGCCTCTTAGTAGCTAAATCTTTATATGCATCTATAATTATTTCTTTAGAACCTCCTCTAAATAAAATAGAATCACAAGTAAATGTGTTTTAAGGTTTACCTTCATTTGACAGATTGTCCTCTAGAAAGGCTAGACCCTCACTAATCACATGTGGCTATTTAAAGTTTAAATGAATTAGAATTAAAGTTCAAAATGTAGCTCCTCAGTGGCATATCAATCGATTAATCTCATCACAGGACATTTTACTAGATAGCCCAGGGCTAAACCAGTTTTACTCCCAATACCAGCGTATAAATCCACCTATTTTCCTACATCTTTGCCAGGACTGAGTATTGTCATGCTTTCTAGTCTTTACCAATTTAATTGGTGATCCTTTGTTGAGAGGTGATCCTTTGTTTAATTTGCACATTCATGATATTTGTTAGCTATTTGTATTTTTCCCTTTTTGAGTTGTTTAACTTTTTAATAAGTTTTTTCTTTCCATGTCTTAGAATTCTTCTGATAGCTACTAGAGTAATAATAGCTACTAGAATATTTTACTTGTATACTTGCCTGATTTATTTTAGTTATGCTAACAACTAATGAGAACTCTGGATTGTAGTGAGTAGCAGGCTTACCACAGCGATATTCAGAGATGTGCTTTTGGTCGTGCCTGACCGAACCCTAACGTTACCTCAGCACTGGAAAGGGCAGACCTGGACTCAGACAAGTGGGTTCAACCCCACCTCTGCTGCTTTCTGAGACTTCTTTTCCTCATCTGTAAAACTGGGATAATGACACCTATCTTTCTACAACACTTTGAAAGATAAATAATTATGCACCCTGACCGGCCCCTGCCTGATGGCGGGCAGGCAGCGGCCGTCCCTGTCAGCTGAGCTCACCTTGTCCTGCCCTTTGTGCTGCGGCTCTCTCCTAGGAATGGTCAGACTCTCAGAACTCAGGTCCACAGTGCACAACCCCAGGCCCATCAAGATGGCTTCGGCCTTGCCGGATGACATCATCACCCAGCGAGAGGCTGCTGAGAGGCCGGTGGAGGAGGAGGAGCGGGAGGCTGAGGCTGGTGAGCTGGAGGCTGTGGCTGCAGAGGCCCAGCCTCGGAGGCGGAAGCCAGCCAGGCTGCTTGAGCCAGAGGAGAAGAGTCGAGGAAAGAGGCAGAAGGACTTTGATATATCAGAGCAAAATGACTCCAGTGATGAGGAGAGCCAGAGGCAAGAGGAGCCGTGGACCCAGAATCAACAGAAACTTCTGGAATTGGCATTACAGCAGTACCCAAAGGGAGCCTCTGACCGCTGGGACAAAATAGCCAAATGTGTGCCATCTAAGAGCAAGGTGGGTGAGGGAGAGCCTGTGTGCTGGCGTGGAGTCCACAGCGGTGGGGCCATTCGTCTTCTCTCATCTCACAGACACCTTTTGTGGTGGGGAGGGGCACTGGGGATTGAACCCAGGGGCATTCTACCTCTGAGCTACACCACCAGCCCTATTTTATTTCTTATTTTGAAGCAGTCTCACTAAGTTGCTAAGACTGACTGCCAACCAGCCTTCCTCCTGTCTCAGCTTCCCAAGAACTGGGATTACAGGTGTGTGCCACCACGCCCGGCTCACAGGGACTTTTCTGTCTTCCGCTCTCCTGTTTGCCAGTTGTCTCCCAGTGTTTTTCCCATGTGAATCTGTGCACCCAGTCAAGGCATGGGTGCGAATGAGATCAAGCTAGCCGGGCGTGGTGGCTCACCACTACCCGAGGTCTGCAGGCTGTGTTGGGGGGTGTCACAAAATCACACAGCCCTCTGGCCCTGAAACAACTCTATAACCAAAGGGATGTGTGGAGTAGAACTTCCATCCTATCAAGATAACCCTGGATTCTGCCACAAAGTGACTTTAGTCCCTGTGGTGGCACCTGACCACCCCGAGGCTCTGAGGCAGGACCATTGTGTAGGGTCAGTGCAATACTGCCATTCAGGTCTCCACTGACCCGCAGGGCCCTTGCTATTTATAATTGACATCTGTCCTGTTTACAGCTCTTAGTATCTGCTAAAAACACACATAGAGCTGGCATCATGGCACACACCCGTAATCCCAGTACTTGGGAGGCTAAGACAGGAAGATCACAGGTTTGCAGCCAACCTCAGCTACTTAGTGAGACCCTGTTTCAAAATAAAAGAAGGAGCACACTTGTAATCCCAGTACTTGGGAGGCTGAGACCAGAGGATCTGGGTTCGCGGCCAGCCTCAGCTACTTAGTGAGGCCCTCCGCAACTTAGTGAGACCCTGTTTCAAAATAAAGAATAGAGCCGGGCATGGTGGCGCACACTTGTAATCCCAGTACTTGGGAGGCGGAGACAGGAGGATCCGGGTTCGCAACCAGCCACAGCTACCTAGTGAGGCCCTCTGCAATTTAGTGAGACCCTGTTTCAAAATAAAGAATAAAAAATAGGGCTGGGGGTGTAGCTTGGAGGTAGAATGCCCCTGGGTGCAACCCCTGGTACCGCAAAAAAAATAAAAATAAAAAAATAAAAAATAAAACATAGGGCTGGGGGTGTAGCCCAGAGGTAGAATGCCCCTGGGTTCAATCCCCAGTACCACCAAAAGAAAATAAAAAATAAAAAAAAAGAATGAAATAGGACTGGAGGTGTAGCTCAGAGTTCGAAAGCCCCTGGGTTCTATCCCCAGTACCACACGCACACACAGAAGACCCACACACATGCAGAGGTGGTTCTCTAATACACAGAGCTAGGAGGAAAGCAGGGTGTATGGGGGAGAGCTGCCGCGGGCAGGGCAGAGGCTTGCTTTCTGTGTGGTCTCGAAGTTTGGAGCTGGGGCTTCAGGGTGGGGTCTTGGCACGGCCTTTCTCCATGCACCCAACCTGGGCTGCTGCTTGGCCGCATGCTCTCAGTCTGTGGCACTGGGAACGGGAGAAGTCAGAAGAGCCGTCGCTGGTGCCTTCTGAGCCTGTCGTCCAGCAGCCTTTAGGCACACTGATGCTCATTTACATTTTTTTAATTGAAATTCTGTGTAGGAAAATCTAGCTTGTGGCCATGCGTGTCCCTTAGTGCACAGGTCTAGTTATCCATCACCTACTTTTTTTTTTTTTTTTTTTTTGCGGTACCTGGGATTGAACACAGGGGTGTTCTACCTCCGCGCTACGCCCCCGGCCCTATTTTTTATACTTTATTTTGAAACCGGGTCTCATGAAGTTGTGGAGGGCCTCACCAAGGAGAGAGAGAGAGAGATAGGGAGAGAGAGAGCGAGAGAGCTGAGGCTGGCCGCGAACCCGGATCCTCCGGTCTCCACCTCCCAAAGTACTGGGATTACAAGCGTGCCCCACCACGCCCGGCTCCATCACCTACTTTTAAATGATGAGGTCGAGAGCTCCTGGGGAGAAAAAGAAACCTTCAGCAGTTGATCCATTTGGGAAGCATGGCTCCTCACAGTCTCTCCAGCTGGTGGCGGGAAGTAATTGCACTCCCCGAGTTTCTCTGGCGTCAGGCAGGACTCCGGTTCCCTGGGCGATGAATCAGCATTGGCTGGAATGGAGTGCTGGACTATGGGCTCCTCAGGACGGGCCGGCCAGCGTCTCCTCTAGCCTTAACTTTAGGAGCAGGGCGGGGAGGGGCTGCCACTGGCCACCTGCTCCCAGCCTGGCATGGAGGCTCCAGCCCGCCACGTGAGAACGCAGGGCCACGTGCTGCTGTGCCCAGGGTGAAGTGCTAGGTCTGGTGCAGTCAGTTCCACACTGGGCCCTTAGGCTGCTGAGAAGTGGCTGATTTTTTTGTTGTTGTTGTTTTGGGTTCGGGTTTGGTTTGGGTTTGGTTTTGGTACTGGAGATTGTACCCAGGGACATTTTACCTTGGAGCTACACTCCAGCCCTTTTTATTTTTTATTTTGGTTTTTTTTTTTTGCGGTACCGGGGATTGAACCCAGGGGCATTCTACCTCCAGGCTACACCCCAGCCCTATTTTTTATTCTTTATTTTGAAACCGGGTCTCACGAAGTTGCAGAGGGCCTCACTAAGTAGCTGAGGCTGGCCGCGAACCCGGATCCTCCGGTCTCCACCTCCCAAGTACTGGGATTACAAGCGTGCACCACCACGCCCAGCTTTATTTTTTATTTTGAAACAGAATCTAAGTTGCTGAGGGCCTTGCTAAGTTGCTGATGCTGTCCTCGAACCTGCAATCCTCCTGTCTCAGCCTCCCAGGTACTAGAATCACAGGCATGCACCATCACACACAGCTGAGACTGGTATTTGTAAAGAACATAGGCAAGTAATCTCTGGGGATGCAGAGAAGATGCTGGAAGGTACTCTCACAACACCGCTATGCTGACATCCTTGGAAGAGAATGAACACCCATTTCCTGTCCAAGGCGTGTTAGTCCCGCGGGAGGCATGACAGCTGCAGGCAGCCGAGTGCTGAGGCTGGCCCGATGGGTGCGCGGCTGAGGTGGGGCTGTGAAGAGTCCATGCCAGTGTCCTGGTGCTGGCTGGGTGACGTGGCCCACCTACACGCTGTCACTAGTCCCCAGGGAGACAGACACAGATGAGAGTCATATTGTGGCCACCAGGCCTCAGGTTTCTTGGTTTCTCTGAAGTAGCAGGTAATAACATAGTAGAATGTTAACATGATCATCATAGTTAGCAAGTTGAAAATTATAATCTTCATATAATAAAATAGGCCTTGCCAGCTGAGCACAGTGGTACACACCTGCAATCCCAGGACTTGGGAAGCTGAGACAGGAGGATCACAGGTTCAAGGCCAGCCTCAGCAACTTAGCGAGACCCTGTCTCAAAATAAAAAGGGCTGGGGATATAACTGAGTGGTAGAATGCCCTTGGGTTCAATCCCCAGTACCACAAAAAATACAGATAGATATATATAGATATACACACACCTTGCCAACAGCCATATATATATGATGTGTGTGTGTGTATGTATAATATACACACACGCCTATATTTGCCTTGTGTTGTGACCAGCTGGATTTGCCCAGTAAGTTCTAGAAGGTTCTAGGAGAAGGGAATGGACATGAGGCCTCTTCGCTAGCACTGGGCCAGCAAACAGGCCAAGCAGGCAGCTGCAGGGGAGCGCAGACCTGCAGAAGTCACTGTTTCAACCTCTTTTTTTCTTCTCTTCCTACAGGAAGACTGTATCGCTAGGTACAAGTTGCTGGTTGAACTGGTCCAAAAGAAAAAACAAGCTAAAAGCTGAATGTTCTAGAAGATGATGTTCTCCTTCATTTTCCAGAGTATTTCAAAAATCTTATGCAGAAATTTGCATTTTGTACCTCAGTATTTCTATACGTCACGTGCCTTAGTAATAAATAAATAAATAATAGATGTTGTGCTACATTGTTTAAACAAATCCTTGTGTTAAGGGGGGGGAGAAAATTGGGTATTTTGCAGATTATTCTATTTCTCCTCATTCCAAAGTTTGCTTTTAGCCGGGTGTGGTGGCACACACTTGTAATCCCAGTACTTGGGAGGCTGAGACAGGAGGATCTCAGGTTCATGTACAGCCTCGGCAACTTAGCGAGGCCCTCCGCAACTTAGTGAGACCCTATTCCCAAGTAAGAAATAAAATCGGGCTGGGGGTGTAACTTGGAGGTAGAATGTCTCTGGGTTCAATCCCCAGTACCAAAAAAAACCCAAAATTTGCTTTTGGGAGAATGTTTCAAATAGTGTGTTCTAACAACCAGGCAAATATTTCTTTTCTTTTTTTTTTTTTTTGGTGCTGGGGATTGAACCCAGGGGCGTTCTACCTCCAGGCTACACCCCCTAGCCTGATTTTATTTTGAAACAGGGTCTCGCTAGATTGATGAGAGTCTCACTATCTCACTATTTTTTTTGTGTATGTGTGGTACCGGGGATTGAACCCAGGGGCGTTCTACCTCCGCGCTACACCCCCGGCCCTATTTTTTATACTTTATTTTGAAACCGGGTCTCACAAAGTTGCGGAGGGCCTAACTAAGTAGAGAAAGAGAGAGCTGAGGCTGGCCGCGAACCCGGATCCTCCAGTCTCCGCCTCCCAAAGTACTGGGATTACAAGCGTGCGCCACCACGCCCAGCTCAAATATGTTTTTAAAGGAACATACGAGTGAACTAATGTGAGAATTCAAACTTACTGTGTTTCTCTAAAAGCGTGACCAAGGAACACAGCATCTTTATTGGGTTGAGTGGCAGGGTGGAGTTGCTTGGAGAGAAATAAACCAAGCTGGTTGTCTGAGAACAGTGGAGGTTCTCTTAGTTATGTCTGTCTAGAAAAAAAATCTAAATGTACAAAGACATAGGGTAATAAAGTCTGTTTGGGCTGCTTGGTAGAAATGTGTGCCCAGCTAATAGAATTTCCAGAGAACATGCAGGTAAGTTTAGGAACTTATGAGCCTGGGTTCTCTTTCTCAATACCTATGTTAAAATCAATACCTATGTTAAGCTGGGTGTGGTGGTTCATGTCCATAATCACAGTACTTGGGAGGCTGAGACCGGAAGATCGCAGGTTCGAGGACAGCCTCAGCAATTTAGTGAGACTCAGCAACTTAGACCCTGTTTCAAAATAAAAAATAATCCGGGCGTAGTGGCGCACGCTTGTAATCCCAGTACTTGGGAGGCTGAGACAGGAGGATCCCAGGTTTGCGGCCAGCCTCAGCTACGTAGGCCCTCCACAACTTAGTGAGACCCTGTTTCCAAATAAAGATTAAAGAATAGGGCTGGGGGTGTAGCTCGGAGGTAGAATGCCCCTGGATTCGATCCCCAGTACCGCCAAAAAAATTAATTAATTAATTAAAAAATAGGCTGGGGTATAGCTTAGAGATAGAACACCCTTGGGTCCATTCCCCAGTACCACACAAAAAAAAGATAACCAGAACACATTTCATGGAAATGTCATGTTTCACAGTGTCATTTTTCACCAGGCACAGTGGTATCAACTGTAATCAACTTGGAGGGCTGAGGCAAGAAGATCTCAAGTTAGAGGCTAGCCTGTTCAACTTAGACCCTGTCTCAAAAAGGGCGGGGAGTATGCTCAGCATTAGAGCACCCCTAGGTTTGATCCCCTATACAGAAAAAAAGGGGGGTACCATTTTTCTCTAAGGACAGAAAGGTTACAGCTCCCTGAAGCAAACACTGGGCAGTGGAGGCCGCCGCTCTGCTTGGGAGTGCCTCTCCACAGGAGGACGCGAGCCAGTGGTCCCGAGCTCTTTCCTGAGAGCAGAAGACACGGGAGGCCTGGGGTCTCAGGCCGGCCTGGGCCCCGCTGGGAACCTCAGCTGAACGGCTGAGGCCTGGAGCAGCAGCCCCCTCAGCCTCGGCTCTGCAGGAGGGGAGAGGAGACAGGACACGGTGCCCGGCGTGCTTGCTAGAAGCCAAGGCCAGCAGTCCTGGGGCACGAGGCAGACCTCTCTTCCCAGAGCTGCCGTCCTGCCCCGGGACCACGAGGCGGCTGCTGTGCATCCACCGGCCGCATCCCACCTCCGCTCTTATAGGGAGGCTTCAGAGAGTAGAGCCAGGTGGGAGGAGCAAAGGGAGAAACAGATGTCCTGGCTGTGCTCGGGCCCCGGGTCCCCTGGCCTCAGGTCCAGCCCTAGGCCTGCCGTGCAGCTCATGACATTCTGGAAGCATCCCATTAAATCACCCTTTTATTTTTTTTTAATTTTTTGTGGTACTCGGGATTGAACTCAGGGGCATTCTACCTCTGAGTTATACCCCCAGCCCTTTTTATTTTTTGTTTTGAAATTGGGTCTTAAGCCGGGCGTGGTGGCGCACACTTGTAATCCCAGTACTTTGGGAGGCGGAGACCGGAGGATCCGGGTTCGGGACCCGCCTCAGCTCATGCACGCGCGTGCGTGTGCACGCTCTCTCTTTCTCTCTCTCTCTCCCTGTCTCTCTCTCTCCCTGTCTCTCTTTCTCTCTCTACTTAGTGAGGCCCTCCGCAACTTTGTGAGACCCTGTCTCAAAATAAAGTATAAAAAATAGGGTCGGGGGCGTAGCGCAGAGGTAGATGCCCCTGCGTTCAATCCCCGGTACCGCAAAAAAAAAAAAAAAAAAAAAAATTGGGTCTTACTAGGTTGCTGAGAGTCTTGCTAAATTGCTAAGGCTGGCCTCCAACCTGTAATCCTCCTGTCTCAGCCTCCCAAGTACTGGGATTACAGGAGTGCACCACCACGCCTAGGTCACCTTTTTTATTTAAAGCACCTTGGTCTGGATTATCTCACACACACACCCCACCCCAAAATCCCACTATAAGTTTTCTGTGCTTTGGGGGACCAAAGGTGCCTCATGAAACACACTTGACATTGGAGTCCCTGGACCCACCGCTGTCCTCGGTTTGTCCCCATTCCAGCTTTCTGCTATGCCCGTCTCCTTCCAGGCAAGAGCCAGTCTCCACCGCTCCCTCTTCTGGGGACTCTGGGAGAGGAGGTTTGGTTGAAGTAGGACCAGTTGGGGGACACATGGGCTCCCGGCTCCCAGAGGCAGTGGGGGCCACACACAGGGTCGTGGTCCCAAGAGCGAAGGTGCCTCCGAAGGGGACAGTAAGCATAGGTGGACAGCCTGGAGCCGCACCTGACCCTGACGGGCTTCCAGGGCCTCCCGCAGCTGGCCTCGCTCGCTCTCCTGCCCGCGACCTCTGCTCACCAGGATTTCTTGTTGTTTTGCAGTGCTGAGGTCGAGGCCAGGGCCTCAGGTGTGGTCGCTCAGCACTTCCCCACTGAGCTACGCCCTCAGCCCTGGGTTTGTTTCGGGTTTTTTTTTTTTTTAGTACCGGGGATTGAACCCAGGGGCGTTCTACCTCCGCGCTACGCCCCCGGCCTATTTTTTATACTTTATTTTGAGAACGGGTCTCACGAAGTTGCGGAGGGCCTCACTAGGTAGAGAGAGAGACACACAGGGAGAGAGAGAGAGAGAGCGCTGAGGCTGGCTGCGAACCCGGATCCTCCGGTCTCCACCTCCCAAAGTACTGGGATTACAAGTGTGCGACACCATGCCCGGCCTTGTTTTTTGTTTTGGTACTAGGGATTGAACCCAGGGGGTGTTTTATACCCCCAGTCCTATTTTATTTTTTATTTGGAAATGGTCTTGCTAAATTGCTGAGGCTGTCCTCAAACCTGCAATTCTCCTATCAGCCTCCCAAGTACTGGGATTACAGTTGTGTGCCACCACACCTAGCCCTGTTTTTCCTTTTTTTTTTTTTTTTCAGTACTGGGGATTGAACCCAGGTGCATTCAACCTCCGAGCTACACCCCAGCCCTATTTTATTTTTTATTTAGAAACAGGGTCTCACTAAGTAGCTGAGGCTGGCCGCGAACCTGCGATCCTGCTGTCTCAGCCTCCCAAGTACTAGGATTTCAAGCATGTGCCACCATGCCCGGCTCTGTTTTTCCTTTTTTTTGAGAGGGAAGAAGTTGGCTGTGAGACCTGCCTACCTACACGAGAGTGGATCATCCCAGGTCAGAGGGGCCTTCCGACACCCCAGCCCTTGTCCCCCAAAGCTGCTCCAGCCACGCAGCACCCCGTGCACTTGGAACTCCTTTGGGGGATGGTCTTTACAGCCTGCAGTACAGGCTTGTGACTGTCCTCCGCGGTGGCTGTTACTCGTCTTTTGAAGGTGAGTGTGGTCCTTGAAACTCGCCAAAGGCCCTGTGTGTGCGGTGAGCCTGGGGACGCTGCTCCCAGCATCCGCTGGCCGTGTGGCATCAGGAGTCACGTCTTTGCTTCTTTGTCTTAATTCCTCATCTGAAAAAATAGAGAATAAAGGTGGTTGCTACGTAGGTTGTTGGATGAGAAAATGAGTGTGAAACCTTTAACACCCTGTCCAGCTTGTCAAAGACAGAATCATAAGCCGGGCGCAGTGGCACACACTTGTAATCCCAGTTCTTGGGAGGCTGAAACAGGAGGATCGCAGATTTTAGGACAGCTTCGCTACTTAGGCCCTCCGCAACTTAGTGAGACCCTGTTTCAAAATAATAAAAAATAGGACTCGGGGTGTAGCCTGGAGGTAGAATGCCTCTGGGTTCCATCCCCGGTACCACACACACAAAAAACAGAATCATGGTTCCTTCCATTACCCTCGTTCCGAGGCTGCTGTTGACACCTTCAGCAGAGCCCATGGGCCAGGGTCGGGCTCCCCCACCTCATGCTCCTCACACGAAGCCATCCGCAGCCACCAAGTGACGCCGGGCCTGCAAAATCTTATGTTCGGATGCGTCCTATTCTGGGGAGAGGGCCTAATCTTTCACCAGGTGTTCGCAGGGTGTCTTAACCAAAAAGCCCTCTGCTGTGATGCTTAGTGTAGAAGGGTTAGGGCTGGCTAGGGTGTTCCTAACTGGAAGCTGTGCCTCACAGGCAGCCCTGGGGTCTGGACAGGGGACTTGAGCCCGCTCTCAGGCCTGGCTCCTGTCCAAGTGCAGGCGCTGCAGCCTGCCGCCCAACCCCTGAGGAAGCCCTGGCTCCGAGGCCCTTCCCAGCCTTGCCAGGTCTGCTCCTCTGCTGGCTCCTCCCTGTGCCATTAAATGGGGTCTTTTCTGTCCCAAGATTGATGTCAGCCTGGTCTCGACCTCTTTTTTTTTTTTTTTTTTTTTTTTGCGGTACCGGGGATTGAACCCAGGGGCATTTTACCTCCGAGCTACACCCCCGGCCCTATTTTTTATACTTTATTTTGAGACCGGGTCTGACGAAGTTGCAGAGGGCCTCACTAAGTAGCTGAGGCTGGCCGTGAACCTGGATCCTCCGGTCTCTGCCTCCCAAGTACTGGGATTACAAGTGCGCGCCACCACGCCCGGCTTCGACCTCTTCTTAAACCCATGCAGAAGGGCCGATTCTGAATCAGAGGACACATCTGGATCCTGGGTGGAGACCAGTGAGGAAGGCGGGGACCAAGCTGTGCCGAAGGGTTGGATTCATAAGGAGGCTGGGGGCAGAGGACGCCCAGCAGCAGAGGGGCTGGGGCGCGGCTGAGGCACAAGGCCCGTCAGAAGTCCTCACCTACTCACACCCCGCAGGGCCAAGAGCTGCAGATTACAGATGTCTGTCCAGTTGGCAAACTGCTGGGCAGGCCCTGGGCACCTCCCCCTACCAGTGCCATGCCTGCTGGCCCGGTGTCGCTCCAGCCCGGCTCTGCACAGCCAGGCCAGGGCTCTGCAAGGGAGCCTGCAGCTTTGGGGTCTCTGCTCCCATCTTCTGACTTTTACCCGTGGTGTGTGTGTGTGTGTGTGTGTGTGTGTGTGTGTGTGTGTGTTTTACTGGGGATTGAACCCAGGGTCATTCTTACCTCCGAGCTACACCCCCCACCTTTTTATTTTTTTGTTTTGAAACAAGGTCTCACTACGTTGCTGAGGGCTCTGCTAAGTTGTTGAGGCTGGCCTCCAACATGCGATCCTCCTGTCTTAACCTCTCAAGTACGGGATTATAGGCACGCACCAGCACACCCAGCTGACTTTTACCCTTTGTGGGGCAGGGGGTACTAGGAGTTGAACCCAGGGCATTTTATCTCTGAGCTACACACCAGCCCTTTTTTTGTTTATTGCGGTACTGGGGATGGAACCCAGGGGCATTCTACCTCCGAACTACACCCCCAGCCCTATTTTTTATTCTTTATTTTGAAACAGGGTTTCACGAAGTTGTGGAGGGCCTCACTAAGTAGCTGAGGCTGGCTGCAAAACCGGATCCTCCTGTCTCAGTCTCCCAAGTACTGGGATTATAAGCGTGTGCAACCAAGCCCGGCTCCTTTTTTTTTTTTTTTTGCGGTACCAGGGATTGAACCCAGGGGCATTCTACCTCCGC
>PVJS01049524.1:0-14640 GCA_004027185.1 Glis glis | reverse complement strand
CCTCACTAAGTAGAGAGAGAGAGAGAGAGAGAGAGAGAGAGAGTAGAGGCTGGCCGCGAACCTGGATCCTCTGGTCTCTGCCTCCCAAAGTACTGGGATTACAAGCGTGCGCCACCACGCCCAGCCGTATTCTTATGTTTTAACATTAAGCAAGATTGAATACAAAATTGTGTTTATGATATTATTGCCAATATTGGAAAGTTATATCTACATATAGGTAAGAATTAAAATGACAAGTAATCCTAAAGATTATGAGTGATTTTTTTTGTCTTGAATGCCTATTGTGATTTTTACTTTATTTGGTAATAAATAATTATAAAAATGAAATATAATTGGTCTATGATATCTAAATATCCCTGTTTTTCTGAATCGCTGGTTCAATATCTAAGGTTTCTTCTTTGACCAAAAGTTTTTTGCAGAAGATGCCATTTGTTTGTTTATTTATTTATTTGTGGTACTGAGGATTGAACCCAAGGCCTCCTACATGCTAGACAAACTTTCACTGAGCCACATTCCTATCCCTTTTTATTTTATTTTGTTCAGGGTCTCCCTAAGTTGCTCAGGCTGGCCTTGAACTCATAATCCTCCTGCCTCAGCCTCATGATAGCTGGGATTACAGGTGTGAGATGCCCTCTATTCTTTACTTTGCTCTTCACGGAAACTTTCATGGAGAAAGAGGAAATAATCAAGCCAACTGAGCAACACAGCTTCTACTGCAGCCGTACCACTTTCTCTATCAACTGTACCCCCTTTGGGCTGGTTTCCTGGTCAACCAGGACCATTTTAGGAGAATATTAAGTCTCTTCAAAGAAAAATGTCTTTATATCAAAGAAGCCTGTAGATATTGGAGAAAGAAGAAAATTTCTTAAAGGCAAAGATATTGATTCTATGTGCAAATCTTGAATTCAGGACCAATTTATACGTGAGAACACCTCCTTCTCCCCTTGTCCTTCTCCTTTTCTCTATTTTGCCATAAATCATGTGTATGTATATATGCATATATATATGTATATGTATATGTATGTATATGTATATATGTATATATATGAATGTAGATAGTAAACATATAGTTTAACAATAATAATATAAGTGCTCAAATGTCTATCAACCAATATAAGAAACAGCACATGAACTATATATTTTTGGAGCCTGTTATATACCTTGCCCCTTACCCCCATTCTTTGCTGCTACTCAGGCCACCAGTTTTCTCCTGGGTCTACCTCGGCTTCCTTTCTTCTCTTAAGGACACTCCTGCAGCCATGGACTGAAAACGCTTCTCCCATCTGTGGAAGTAGTACAGTGCTCTCCCTGCCCTGCCATGGGCTGAATGATACTTGTTTTGATTGTTGTTTTTGGGCAATGTAGAATTCAGTATGGGGCTCTTTGTGCCATTAGGATATTGAATAAATGGCTTTAAATAGGCAATTGAGGCAGTTTAAAAATTAAACTGACAGTTTAAAGATTACATGTGTATGTCAGGCACTGACTGTTGTAGATCAGGTAATATAGAAATGAATAAACGATTATCCATTTCAGAAACAAAAATGAACAAGACCCAGTCTCCTGTTTTCAGGGGCTCAAGTCCAGAAGACATATCTATCATCTATCTATCTATCTATCTATCATCTATCTATCTATCTATCTATCTATCACCTATCTGTCTATCATCTATCATCATCATCTATCTCCATCTATAGACTAAAGTTCTTATTTTGGCCCCAGCTGAGAGTAATTTTGGAAATGGCCCTAATGGGCTGTTGCATTCTGTGGCAGCTGTGCCATTTTGCTGAGTACTGTGGCTTTAACAGTGATGGTCTGCTCTGACAGGAGGTTGGTAGCGCTGTATTTCAGGACAAGGGCAGGAAGGGTTGGTGGTTGTGATAGGGTGCGGTTAGGGAAAGAACCAGGAGAACCACCTGTGTACTAAAGGTGTACTCTCAGGTTCTAAATGAGAACCACCTGTGTACTTCAGGGACAAACAGGAAAACCATAGATTTTTGTTTTTTGGGTTTTTTTTTGTTTTTTTGTTTTTTTTTTTTTGGAACTGGGATTGAACCCAGGGGCATTCTACCTCTGAGCTACACCCCCGGCCCTATTTTTTATACTTTATTTTGAAACCGGGTCTCACAAAGTTGCAGAGGGCCTCACTAAGTAGCTGAGGCTGGCTGCGACCCGGATCCTCCGGTCTCCGCCTCCCAAGTACTGGGATTACAAGCGTGTGCCACCACGCCCGGCGATTTTTGTTATTATTTTTTAAATCTATCATTTATTAGTGAACTACTTGTCCGACAACAATATTATATACTCTAGATGTACGTGTTCAAGCCAATCTATAAGGAACTGGTGTTGTTCCAGTTTTGAGAGGTGGGAACTGAAGCTCAGAGGTGAAGCCACTAACCCCCCGTTACTCAGAGGTGGCAAACCTAGATTTGACACGAGGGCTCTCTACCTCCAGAGTCCCCCAGTCTTAACCATTACATATGCAGACTTACAAGTAATTTCAGCCTGACAGGAGGACAAGTTCCTATCTAATGGGTGTGGCAGCTCAAGCAGTTGTGGGTCTCAAAGATAAAGAACTGGAATCCTCACAAGCAGCCAAAAAAGAGGTAGGATTGCCAGGACAGAAGTCCCACCTGTGTTTTGAGGTGTTTGCCACTGGGCTCCATTTCTAGGAGTGGTAAAGTGGAGAGGAGGGGAAGGAGCAGGACCTAGAAGGGTCAGGCTACCTGGGCAGGTTGCAGAGGCAGGGGCTCAGGCTGGTGATGCAGCTGTCCTCAGAACAGGAGACTTACACACAGCTGAATGAGGTTCAGTATGAGAGGCAGAGTGGTGCAAAGAAAGAATGAAGTCCCGAATCCAGGTTTGCTCTTTGATGAGTCACACAGGGCTTGGCTGGGCGGGTGTCAGTTGTTTTAACCTCTGAGCTTATTTGTGAGCATTAACTGCCTCATGTTCCAGGAAGGAGTGCCTCAGAGTCTCACAGCTGGGAGCGATCCAATAGTTTGCAGAAGCATTTTTCGGAACGCTGGTAGTCCTGTTCCTGTGTTTAAGCAGGAGCTCATAAGACGCTTAAGTCTATATTGACTATCGACTTTGGAATAAGTTTTCAGGATGTGTTCATGTGCATGTGCTTTGTTAAACTCTGGCATCCATTCCCTTGGTCTCTATCCTTGTTGCTAGTGGACATTTCAATACTTAAGCTTAATGTTCTCTGACAGAGCCATGAGTTACCTGCACCAGAAGGACCAGTTTACTGGGTGCAGTAGTGCCTGCTTTGCTTAATTATGAGGAAGAGGCAATTAAAAATGAAACAGTATGATTTCTTCAATTTGTGTAGGCTTCAGTTCTAGCAGCAGGTTTTGGTAATGTATTTAATTGTTTTATTGTTATTTGCACATATTTAAAATCTCATGGCAATTTCTTTCATGTTACAAATGGGAAGTATTTTACAAGGTGGTGTTGCAAGAGATGACAGGGCTGTAATGAGGAGTCTCAGGCTGTGGGGCATGCAAGGTAACTGCCATTTGGGTCACTACCTCACAATCTTTATAATTTCTCTATTGTTAATACATTCATGGATTCTTCTCAGGGAACTTGAAAATCATTAGGAGTTGGAGTTGGCGCATGACACAAATATCTATTATGCACTGGATTGGGAGTTAACACCTTGCTTCAGGGTTATCTGGGATAAGACAATAGGATCTTCTTGTTAACTTGTTCATAAAAGCAAAATTCAATGCATTTAAAGTCAGTTAATGTACAAGGCACTAATTGAACACATATGGTATATCAGCTACAAGCTCACAATATAGCAGAAGAGACAGATAGCTATACAGCTAATGTGTGCATTTTGTGAGACATGCTAATCTAGCGGGACCGAATATACAGAAGATAATTTTTAGAGAAGATGGAATTAAGGCTGAAAGGTGACGGGGAAATCAGTAAAAGTTGGAACTCATGGAAAAGTTGGAAAGAGGAAGAAGGACAAACACATAAAAAATTGCAGAGTGCCTGGGAGGTTCTGAGGGCAGTGGCCAGGCTGGAGGAAAGTGTGTAATGAAGAGTGACGGTTTTGGAGAGGGAGAGGACCAGGGCTGATGGGGTGCAGGCACTGAGACTCACTACAGCATTTCTAGGAGTGGAAAGGAGGTCTATGTTTTAGCCAATATCATTCTGGAGACAGCTGGCAAATGGGCCACGGAGAGTGGGTGGTACAGAGGATAGGGAGGAAGAGTGATTAGAAAGCATGAACTGGCTGGTAACTTTCTGCTGGTTTTCTGTTACAGTCCCTTGGTCTATTTCCTGTTTGCAATGATGCTTCTCATTTCTTAACCCCATGGCTGCTTTTTTCAACTCCAACTTCAACCCACCCAAGTATCTCCCTTCGCTAACTTTTATACATTATTCACATTTCTGCTTCTAAGTTACTCCCTCAGAGAGGTTGTTCCTAATTACCCAGTCTAAGTCTAATTTATAAACATTCATATATTATTATATTACCCTGTCTAAGTCTAATTTATAAAATATATTATTAATATCATTCTTCCTCTGCAGACTTAAAGCTTTAAAAAGGATTATTTTAAAAATTGTTATTGGTGCAGTGTAATTGTATATAATAGTGAGATTTATAGTGATACATTCATATATGCATATAACACTATTTGGTCTGTTTCTTTCCTCATGTCTCCTCTTTCCCTCTCCTCCTTCCCCCAATTCCCTTTCACTCCTCTACTGCTGTCCTAATTTTCATGAGGTCCCTGAGAGGACTAACAGCATATGACAGAACTTATATATTTAATTTATATATTTATAAAAAAGATGAATGAAGAAAGTCTAAGTTAATATTTTCAGTGTCTCTAAAGAGTTTCTTTGAGATGCTGGGCATGGTGGTGCATGCTTGTAGTCCCAGTAACTTGGGAGGCTGAGACAGGAGGATTGCAGGTTTGGGGACAGCCTTAGCAATTTAGTGAGGCTCTTAGCAACTTAGTGAGTCCCTGTTTCCAAATAAAAAATAAAATAGGTCTGGAGGTGTAGCCTGGAGGTATAAGACCCCTGGGTTCCATCACCAGTACCACAAAAAACAAAACAAAACAAAAAAAGAGTTTCTTTGAGGAGTGCTAGGATCCTAGTGATGGTTCTGCATCCTCTGGGAAGCAAAAAGAAAGAACAAAATAACATCATTTGCAAGAAAGTGGAAGGATCTGGAGAACATTATGTCAAGTGAGATCAGTCAATCACAAAAAAAGAAGGGACATATGTTTTCATTAATATGTGCAACCTAGGGAGTAGTGGGGACACACAAGGGACTCCGGTTGATAATGGAGAACCCTCAGTGGGGCAAGGGAAGTGGTACAAGGGAAGGGGAAGGGAAAGAAAGAAGCGAATCAGTGGAATTACTATCATGAACAATATGTACATGTGAGAATAAACCAACATCATTCTCAGTACTTCATACTGGTGGGAGGAGGTGGGGGGGACACTAAGAGCTGTGTGCATATATGTTAACATCAAATTGATATTCACTGTGATGTAAGACTCCAATGCACCAATAAAAGCACACACAAAAAAGAAGCTGAGACTGGAGGATCCTGGTTCGCCGCCAGCCTCAGCTACTTAGTGAGGCCCTCTGCAACTTAGTGAGGCCCTGTTTCAAAATAAAGAATAAAAAAATAGGGCTAGGGTGTAGCTCAGAGGTAGAATGCCCCTGGGTTCCATCCCCAGTACCAGAAAAAAATAAAAAATAAAAAATAAAAATAAATAAATGAATGAATAAATAAATAAATAAATAATAAAAATAAAGAGAAAACAAAATAAAATAAGCAATAACAACACCCACCATTTTACTTGAAATATTTGAAAATTACCATGGGGTCATTGTGATACAGTCTTGGTTCCTAAATCTATGATGAATTTGTGAGCCCAGAACACAGCTCAAAAGGGTTTACCACCCTATATTTTCTTTCTTTGTTTAGAGCAGATAAAATATAGTTAGATTTTCCTATGTTAAATGCATGTATAATGCAATTCTGTTATAGCCCAATGAAAAGGGTGCTTAATTTCAATTCAATTTTATTATAAATAAGTTATATTGAAGATGCTGTACCAAACATAGCATATTCCTCCAAGGACTACAAGTTCTAAGAGGGCAAGACCAAATTCGATCTATTCAACATTGTGTTCTCTAAGGCCAAACACTGACAAAGACATCTGTTTCTTCAGTTGATGCACAAACAGATTGCAAAGACTTACACAGAAGCTTCTCTGCTGTTTAAATAAATTATAATGTAATGGTATGACAGCATAAGTTTCAGGCCTAGGTCTGAGATCAAATCTCAGAGAAAGAAAAACATTGAAGATGTTGACTAATACCTGGCTACCTGCACAGTTTTACTGGTCACATTTTAGCAGCCATGCTTTAGACTTGTCCTCTGGTAAGAAAGACAGGGAGCTAAGTCCTAGTCCAGGGCAGTTCTCAATGTCTTAAACACAGGAACGTCTAGTAAAGCAGTCTTTTCTCACTCTTGTGCCTGAAGTCTTCCTCTTTATATGTTCATATTTCTGGAATATGCAATATCTAAGTGGTGGACAGGGCTTTTTCCTATCCTGGGTGAAAGTAATGCACCAGCCTGAGGGCCTTTGATTTTCTGGTTCCTGTTACTGGTCTTATTTAGCCCTTTTTTCTTGCAGAATATGGTCCTAAGATGGTCTACTAGTCATCTCCCCAAAGCAAAACAAATCTACATGATTCCAACTCCACTCCATCCCAAAGAGACAGATATACAATTATGTCATTTAGGTCTACTTTATTATACAAAGAAATCAACATATGGTGACAAGACTAGGCAAAATTTCAGAGATTATATGGGAAATGAAATGTGTCTTTGGTGAGTAGATGCATTAAAAGATATTTTGCAACCAGAAGGTAGATTCAACACTCTCCAAAACGTACAAATTTCAGTTGTTTGTTGGCGTCTCTGTGGAAATAGCAAGAAATGAGAAATGCTAAGCTCATTGGCATTTTATTAGCATCGAAGCTTCACCTATAAACCCCAAAAATGTAAAGTCTCCCACTTACTTATGTTTTTAAGAATGACTGTGACTTAGCAATACTTTGAAGCTGGTGCTGATTACCTAATAGTGATCCCAAAATACATCACAATCAGTTTATATATCTGAAAATATTTCTAGTGAATTTTTTATTTAAATGAATTTTTATTTTTATTTAGAAGACTCTTTTTATAATGGATTTTAATTATTTTATTTTAAAATAAACCAGAACAATATGTTATGTATATTAGATGCTTTTTTCTTTTCATAGATATTTTGAGAATACTTAAAAAGACTTATATGTTTCTATATACTCCTGTATATCATTCATCATTTTCATGTTTTTTGAATTGATGCTAATATATATTGAAGATATTGTTTTGTTACCTTTGAATTACTTATGGCTATTTAATTTTAAAGTACAATTTTTTACTATAGTTCTAACATACATTTCATTGAGATATACTCTGAAACAGAACACATTTTCAGGTTTTTCAGATATTGTCTTTTTTTATACCAATCAGGAGGCTCTAACATTTCTAAAACTAGTTATTGAAGTGAAAATTAAACATGCCTCCTGAAATGCTTAGGAAGGGGGTTAGTTCTTTCTCTGGAAATAATCAAGGGTGGACTGTGAGAGCACTTGGTGACTTCTTTGTATGAAGAGTTTAAGCAATAGATTACCAGGTGTAAGTTGAACTAGATGACCTTAAGTGTCCTTCCAACTTGGAGATCCTAGGGGTCTCTGATTCTGAAGATATCAGTCTTACCATCAAAATATCTAGGGATATAATGACACCAGGGACTCCCAAATCCTGTGAATTGGAGGGTTCTATTTGGTGCAGTCAATATTAGGTGATTTACATATTCCTTATGCCTGAAACCATTTCTCTAATTGAGGTACCTCTGTCTTAACAGATAATTTTACCTCAAATATGAACAAAGAAAATATTTCAATACTTACATAACTTCAGCACAAAAGGTGCATTCATTGGCATACGTAACGCCATTAGATGCACAAATTGGGTCAAATATTTCAGTGCAAACTCTATCTTCTCCTGGTGGTAGCTTTTGATAAAGACTACACTTATCCTGAAAAACATATTAAAACATTCAATTATTTCAACCAAATATTTATTCCCAGGGTATAGGATTTTCCAAGCGAGTTCTGAAGGTTTTCAAGGCATTTTTGTATTAGTCAAATTTCCTGTCTTTAACCCATTTTAGATATACCAACTGTAAAGATATTTTTTTATACTTTATTTTGCAACCGGGTCTCATGAAGTTGCGGAGGGCCTCACTAAGTAGACACAGAGAGAGAGAGAAAGAGAGAGAGAGAGAGAGAGAGAGAGAGCTGAAGCTGACCGAAACCCGGATCCTCCGGTCTCCGCCTCCCAAAGTACTGGGATTACAAGCGTGCGCCACCACGCCCGGCTGTAAAGATATTTTTATGTTAGATAACAAAGCATGAGCAGTAAACATCTTTATGGTAGTTGGTCATCAAACCATAATTTATGTAAAAGTAGTATTTTTCCAATATAGTGCTTGATGCATCAGTTCCCAGCACACACAGCATCTCCATACATGCAGCCTTTCTCATGGATCCTATGAGAGTCTGCTCGATTTTCTGTATGAATTGTCCTATTTCTCTCTTTCATTTAAAAAGCCCAATAGGAATATATGTGTGAGAAATATTATAGGAGTAATTACTATAATTTTAAGAAATAGTAATTACTTCACCAGCACACAGACAAATATATTTTAACATTGTAGTTGGGAACCACTAATCTAAATTCCCTGAGCAAAGTAAAGGTGATGATCTGCCTACAGGGGCAAGTAGAAAATTCCAGAGAAAGAATTTTCTGGGTTTGTTATCTATAAGCATACTGAAGAATGTTGACAGTAAAGTCAAACATCTTAATTCAAGTCCTAATTATTTGACCCTGGAACAATTATTTTACCTCTCTAAGACCTGGTTTGTTTACTTGCAAAATGAAGATAATAATAAACTCATCATAAGGTTGAAGTAAGAACTATATATTTGAGAGAATACATGTACAAAATTTAGCACTACATGGTATGGAAGACACTGAAAAAAATAATACCTGCTGTTTTTATCCTTTGGCTTCACAAACCTCAGGCCTGCCCAATCCCAGTTTTATACAAAATACTCTGTATCTCTAGCTCATGCTGTCTTAGAGTTCCAGGTGTGATGTCTTACTAATTGTTGAATATCTCTGCTTGCATAGCTTGGCAGGTACTTAAACTCAAAGTCAGATCTATCCTTTCCTCTGGATATTCTCCACTTATTAATTTTTCATTCATCAGCTGCTGTCCTCCATGTACCACCTAAATTTTAGGGATGAGCTAATGCTGCTGATGCAAAGATCAGTAAGCAGGACCCAAAGGCAGGCGCACCGCAGAGGTGAGTGCACAGAACAGAGGTAGAAGTGGCCCAGTGCAAATCTGTGCCAACATTGTTTCACTTCCTCTCCGTGTCTGCTCAAACCCCAGAGCCAGGGCTTGTGCGATACTTCCAATGTGAGCAGTGACCACCAAGTTCTTAGCCTCCATTAAAACTCTTTTCATTTTCTCATAGCTATTAGGTCACCAAGGATGGCTTGAATTCAGGCTGGGCTCCAAAATTTATCTTAACCCTATGATTTTCTTTAATAGATACAATAAAAGATTCAAAGACATAAAAAATTTTGCCCTGAGGCCAGGATCACATAGCTAATAAATAACAGACTTAAGACTAGTACTCAAATGCCTGAGTGCTGGTCTGACATTTTTAATACTATGCCTAGTTTTCCTCAACGATAATCATTATCTTAATCTGAGCCTTGATGGAAAGGTTAAGTCAAAATCTGTTTTCTCTAAGAGGACAAAGTTGTCTGTGAACCACTTAAAAATGATCAGAACAATGACTCGTCCTCAGAGGGCTTTACTGTGTGCTAGGCTCTGTGCTGTGCCCTCTAACACTATGGGTTTAAATCTTGGTATAATCTTATAGCACTGTTGCCCAGGGCCATATAAAAGAAGAGGTAGAATTCAGACCCAGCACTTAGTAACTCTAATGCTAAAGTCTTACCACTTTTTTCTACCATCTTCATATTAGAGAAATCTGTTTACAGTTTTAGAAATAAACCAATTTGAAGCCGGGCGTGGTGGCGCACGCTTGTAATCCCAGTACTTTGGGAGGCGGAGACCGGAGGATCTGGGTTCACGGCCAGCCTCAGCTCTCTCTCTATCTCTCTCCCTGTCTCTCTCTCTCTCTCTACTTAGTGAGGCCCTCTGCAACTTCGTGAAACCCGGTTTCAAAATAAAAGTATAAAAAATAGGGTCCGGGGTGTAGCATGGAGGTAGAACACCCGTGGTTTCAATCCCCAGTACCGCAAAAAAAAAAAAAAAAGAATAAACCAATTTGATACTCAAAAAGTAAATCTTCAAACAGAAATTAAATTAATATAGAATACTGACCATTTTCTTAGTGACACTGGTTTTTTGAATTATAAAAAGTTAGGACTTTTCTATAAAGATGGTTGTACCGACCTGGGACTCTGATATGGTGCATTCTATATCTGGAAAAAAAAAAAGACAACATTAACTTTAATTCTGGAAGAACTTAATATTATTAGAGAAATAATATTTGATTTATATTTCAGCTTGACTTAATATAAGTCGCTCTTCAGAACTCTGTATCCACTTATTGTCAGAACTTGAAGCTCTTAACACAGATCTTTCCCCTCAAAACTCCCTTTTTTGGAGTGTGATTGAAATACAGCCCAAAAGATGGAAAAGATGTTATGATAAGTAAGGAGTCTATCTTCTTTCTTATTTCATAATTAGAGCTAATTAAATATCGAATAAATAAAATCTTACGTTTAAGAATTGTTTGCAATTATACAGCAGACACAGACGGCAGATGTGAGACCCATAGTTAAAAATTCTAGTGAGACAAACTTTAACTCAATAATACAAGAAGAAGAATAGCTCATGCAGTCAAACAATGGATTTTAATGTTTTATGGAGAGATGACGACTCCAGAACTGGTGCTACCAAGCCTCAAAACAGACTCTGGTGATCATCACCCCAAGAAATTACACAAAGCATTTGCGTTGTATTAACATTTGGTGTTAGCTAACCAAATCCACTTAACATCCACTCAATCTCTGAGATGATGATACGATTTGGTGATTCATTGATGGAGACCCAACATGAATTTCAAAAATCTTCCCTTATTGTCTATTTGATGAGTGCATTCCAATATTATGTGAGCAGAGATGACATGAGTTATTGGTATCAGGGAATGGGCAGTGTTAGGAGAGATACTCACTGAATATGGTTACAAGGGCCAGAGCCAAGAGTTGGATAATGGCTGTTGCTCTCATGGTGTTGAAGTGGCTGAGGGTTGTCAGACGGAGGCCAAAGATGAGACTTTCTGGTGTCTTCTCAGCTACCTACATATTGCCTTATATAGTGTCAAGAGTTCCTGACTCAATTATGAAATAGCTACTTCCGGTGACAGAATCCTGGAAAGATACATCTGCTAGGCATGGGAATTAATTCTTCTGGAAGAGAGGTAATTGCACTTGCCTTTTCAATAGCTAATGAAACCGATTAAAGCTGGCACTATTTCCATATGTTGTTGTCTCAACTCTTTGTGAGCTTAAATTTATGAGTACTGTCACTTCTCTGATTTAATCTTCAAAACAAATCAATGAGGTAGTTAGTACCATTGTTTCTTTGGTTTATGGATACGGAAGTGGAATATCATGGAAGTTAGGTAATTTCACGGTGATAGCTGTGTTTTCTTTGTTACACAAATATTCTCAGGACTACTGTTTGGCACAGCAGATTTACAGGTTTGGCTATTTTCCCATACCTGACTTCTCTTCCTTCTCCCTCCTTCAGCACAAAATGGGAAATGTTGCTAGCCGAGACTTTAAACTGGGCACAGAGGAGAGGTATTTGCACCAAAGTCTTGTTTCAGCAGAAGCAAGCAATAATCAGTGCTTTTCATCATGATAACTTTCCCTTAAACCCCACATTTGGAGAGGTGGTACTATGGGTGGAGCTGATGAGCACTCCTAAGATTTATTTACCTGCCAAGTCTCTAGTGGAAGCTTCTTTATCAAGGGTAGGCAGGAGAAGCCATTGACCCCTTCAAAGTTAAGGATAAAGAGCTACGAGTTCATCTTCACTATCAGAGGAGCTTGCTTGATCTTGAAGCTTTGGCCATGCCTCCCTAGTCTCCAAACTCAGGCTGAGGGATCAAGAATGAGTTGGGAACTTTGCCCTGAGTCACAAGTGCATGTATGACTAGTGATATCTTCTACTTAATACAGTAAATTCCAATAGACAAGCCACTAATCATTTGCACATGGCATAAATAAGTTTGTGCTTTTATTAAACCATGTTTCCTTTGAGTTGTTTGTCAATGGCTACAAGAAACCAGATACTGGAACATGCCCATTTTTACATAGAGTGGTTCTATAAGAAAACCCTGGAAGCAGCTCTTGCAGTTTTGGTAGATAAAGATGGAAGAAGCTGTCTATATCACTAATGGAAGTAATACCTAAGGCGGAGAGGCTGAAATTCATATTTGTATCTCTTCAAAGGATAAAGATAGCTGGAACTTGTGCTGGGATGGTCTGGGCCAAGCATCATAATGTTTCTGAAAGTCTTGGAGTCTTGCACATCTTAATTTATTGTTAACTCCACCATTCTCTACATGATTTTGTGCAAGCTATTTAACTGCTATAAGTCTACTTTCTTTTCCGTCTTTTGATCATTCAGCAAATATTATTGAGTGTGTGGTCTGTCTTAGAGACAGTATTACACCTTGGGTATGCCACGATCAATGAGAAACGTTGCAACTGCCCTCATGTAGCTCGATAAAGACTCTCTGTGACTAAATTTTAGTCTCCTCCTCATCTGTCATGGGAATTCATCTAGTATAGATTCTAGAAGAACATATAGGTATTATTATTTCCTTTCTGTAAAGGTGAAATGAGACTCAGTGTGGCTAAATAATATTTTCAAAGTTTCTAATGAAATTACTTAATTTATATTAGAATTCATAGTAATCTGTTTCAAAAACTCTAGTGCATGTTTTCCCAGAAAGGGGTAAACCAGTTGGCAAGACTGGTTCCCTTAAAGTCATAGTTACCTAAAAATGCCAGATAAATTGCAGATATGTCAGTCCAGCATGACATAATGGGTGCCCTCTAAAAACAGAGATTTGGTGAGGCAAGACCTACTTGAGGGAGCTGTCTGGGTGAGAGCTTCAGACACTGTGTTCTTGTTATATGTGTGAGAGGAGAAGGGAGGAGAAAGATTGATGGTTCAGACAGAGCAAGTTATGAGAGAGTTCCAGGACCGTAACAGGATGCTCAAGGTCAGGGACAAAGGTAGTTATGTGATGCCCAAGAACGGAGCTGAACCTCAATATTTTAGACACAAGTCAGAGGATAACTAACATAAAAATGACTCTATGGTGGGTGTCTGAAGATTGGGCTGGCTGGAACTACAGTTGCTTAAGCCTCTTCTGTATCTGGTGAAAATTGGTCCCAGGTTCTAGAAGGGTAAATGGTTCTGAGAATTGAAATGAGGGGTCTTCTACCTCTGAGCTATGCTCCCAGCCCTATTTATTATTATTATTATTATTATTATTATTATTATTATTTACAGTTTCAATTTTATATACCTTTTTTTTTTTGCGGTACCGATGATTGAATATAGGGGCGTTCTACCTCCACGCTATACCCCCGGCCCTATTTTTTATACTTTATTTTGAAACCGGGTCTCACAAAGTTGCGGAGGGCCTCACTAAGTACAGAGAGAGAGAGAGAGAGAGAGAGAGACAGGAAGAGAGAGAGAGAGCTGAGGCTGGCCGCGAACCCGTATCCTCCGGTCTCCGCCTCCCAAAGTACTGGGATTACAAGCGTGTGCCACCACGCCCGGCTTTATATACCTTTTTAAAAATATACTGTTGTTGGTGCATTATAGTCTCACATCATAATGTGAATCATGTTGACAGTGACATACATGCACACAGCACTTGGTGACCCCCCAACTCTTTCCCCATCCCTCCTTCCCATACAGGGTCCTGAGATTGACATTGGCATTTTTACATATGTAAACAAAGCCAATGGTAGGAATTTCTTCATTGAATTTTGAAACGGGATTTTGCTAATTTGCTGAGGCTGGCCTTGATCCTGTGATCCTCCTGTCTCAGTCTCGGTAGTAGTGGCATCATACAGACATGTGCCGCCACACCTGGCAGGAGTAGTAACTTTTCTGTGTTCTAGTAGAGCTGGGACCATGAAAAATTATGGTTTGCTTCTAGAAAGAAAGAGTCAGAAAATCCCTCCTAGGAATGAGTTCTTGGGATGAAAGAGGTTCCCCTTTGAAGAGCGCTGGAAAAGAGACAAATAATATAAGTAACCAGTGTGGTCCAAGATAGTTGTGGGGGATCACACCTGTAACCCAGTTTTTGGGAGGCTGAGACAAGCTCATAGATTCAAGGCCAGTGTGCCTTGTTTCAGAATAAAGTAAATAAATAAGTAAATGAATAAAAAGGGTTGGGAG
>PVJS01049523.1:0-14641 GCA_004027185.1 Glis glis | reverse complement strand
TCCACAACTTCGTGAGACCCGGTTTCAAAATAAAGTATAAAAAATAGGGCCGGGGTGTAGCACGGAGGTAGAACGCCCCTGGGTTCAATCCCCGGTACCGCAAAAAAAACAAAAACAAACAAAAAAAAACCCTGGATTTTTGTTGGACAAAAATTCCACAAAAGAAATCCATTTCTATGTTTTCTTTTTACTGGATTCATAGTAGTCAGCATTGTTGATGCCTGATGAGCCAACTCACATCTCTTCAATGGATTCTTTCTTCAGCTGCTTTAATCTCCTCTGTCCTCTTCCTAATACCTCTGTCCTTCCATTGCATGTAACATTGATTTTATCAGCCATCTATATTGTGCTATTGCTTGCTTTTTGAAAAATAATTTCAGAGTGGGTTCCAGATTTATACTTCCATACTAAATCCAACATTTTCCCCCCTACTTCTCCATGTCCTGCCATGACTCACCATCACAACCCAATCTCAAACACACACCAAGATTTATTTTCAGTGTGGCGATTCATAGATAGGAGAGGCTGTGAAACATGCAAATTTCTCATCAAACTAAGAAAATTCCATATCTGTCTCTCCCACTGATCCCAATATGCCAATGTGCCAAACCCATTTTTGATAATGGCATTCCTACAAAGCTCGTCATAGAGGTGGGGCTCAAGAAACGCCTTCCAAATGAAACTGAAATTATGAACACTTCTAGTGAATGATTATATGAAGACTAAAATAATCATAAATCAAATTATCATGAGTTTTTATTGCATTATTAATTTTATTTCTTACAATAAGGCAATAATTATAGAGGAACATAAGACCCATGAACTATTTTGTCCTCTAGGCTTTCTGGGTCAATTTTATAAGCAGTTCTTTTTATCTTCATGTGAATATAAAGAGCTGAAATTCATAAGATATAGATATTACAAGACTTCAGTAATTTTAACTTTTATTTTAAATTAATTTTAAAATGATTGAGAAATAATTGAGACGCAACCCTTATTTCAAATTTTAAGGAAACAAAATGCTTTGAGTATATATTTTGATGGACTGCCACTCTTTTACCAACATATTTAAAAAGCAAATGCTGAAATAAAAAAGAATCACTTAAGCTTTTTAAAATACGTATGTATTTTATATGTGTATTTTATTTATATATGTGATATGAACAAAAAAAAGTGTATCTTTGGCTCCTATCTTGAGACGAAACACAATTTTCTTTCCTTGTCCCTTGCATCTTTTACATAAAATGTGAACAAAGTAAATATGCTTTTACAAATTACACATGAAACAACCTAAAAAATATAACAATAGCACATAGGACAATTTGCCTGGAACCTGGAACGTGCTAAGTGCATGATTCTGTACATCAATTAAAAACATGAAATGCCCAGCTTTCAATGGGGCTTTCAAGCAAGGAACTTTAGATTGGGAGAAAAAGATGTATGGGCTTTTGTTGATCATGAGTTTAATATGCACGAATGGTGAAATATGGCTGCTAAAAAAAGAATACCATCACCTTTGGTTAAATTAATGAACAGTAGAAAGAATGGTACGATTATATTCTCCAATTATTAGATCACATCTGGCATATTGCAATTAGTTCTTTAGATTTAAAGGAAGAGTATGTAAGAAAATATGGGGCCAGGTTGGAGAGGGGAGTTAAACCCATTTCCTATCAAGAATAGAAAAGAAACCAGTGTTTGTCCTAGAAAAAAGATTAGGGCAAAATACAACGATTAATTGATATGGATCACTATGGATATCTTTCAGCAAATATTTATTGACAGTCTTGTGGCAAGCACTGTATTTATATATGACATAAACAGAGAAAATGAAAAAGAAATTGATCTTTTATCCTTTTGTTAATGGACTTCATATTCAAGAGGAGGAGAAAGACTTTAAGTAAATAGTCTTGTAAACATTTGGTAACAAATAATTATAAGAAAAGTCTACTATAAAAATAAGTGTATCTGATTTAATTACAAGGCTCCTCTGAAGAATTGGCATTTAAATCAAATAAATAAAGGTGGGTGGGAGAAGGGAGTCATACTAAGCAAAGAGCATAGCATATGTAAAATCTCTTGATCAAACTCCCTATGGTGGAAAAGAGCTTGGTTAAACTGAGGAACAGAAAGAGGAGACTAAACTCTAACAAAGAATCAGGTGTGAGAAGAAAACCAGGACCAGATCCTTTGGCGCCATGTTAAGGCTTCCAATTCAAATACTGGACGAATTTAAGGTACTGAAGAATTTAAGCATAGAAATAAGACAGAGAAATTCACTTTTGCAAAGATCACCCTGGATTTGTGGGAATGATATATTGGAAAAGGGCTAGAGGTGGCATGATATCCCCTTAAGAGGTTATTGCAGTAGAAGAGGCCAGAGATAAAGGTCATTTGACCTCAAATGAAGAAAGAGATGGAAATAGAATTCAAATGATCCCAAAGATATTTTTAGAGGTAGTACCAAGAGGATCTTACGATGGATTGGATGCTGTTGAGGAGAAGGAAGTAGGATACAAAGGAGGACCCCCATTTTCTGATAAGAGTAACTAGATGAATTGCTTCCAGGAGTAGGGGTTGTTGAAGAAACTTTAAGGCAGAAGTTCAAAAACCTTATTTGGATCACAATATGTTTGAGAAGTTGTGCCACTTTTTTAAAAAGCCTCTAAATACAATGTTCATATTACTTGGGTGAATATTTGGTGAATTGTCAGGCAGAAGAGACAGGAATTATTGTGTGTTCTTCAACACAGCAAATTTAAAACCACAATGTCAAATTTATAAGGCTGTCAACTTCAACTCAGTCTATGAAAGAAATAGTTTTAAGAACTACTCTCTAAAACACTGCCTTAGGAGGGGGTATGTTTCCCCTCAGAGCAGCTCTACTTGGGGAGATAATCTACCAAAAATGTTTTTGTGGGTTTTGTTTTTTGTTTGTTTTTTGTTGTTGCTTCGATACTGGAGATTGAATCCAGGGCATTCTACCTCTGAGCTGCCCCATCCCCACTCCAGCCCTATTTTATTTTTTATTTTGAAACAGGATCTTGCTAAGGTTGCTGAGGTTGACTTCAAATCTGTGATCCTCCTGTCTCAGCTTCCCAAGTACTGGGATTATAGGTGTGGACGACCACACTGGGCTCAGAAATGTTTTTAAAAAGATGTCTGTATCCTTGAAAAACTGGGTTTCCCTTCAGCACTATTGCTCTTTCAACATGAGTCTGTTTAATTCCAGATACCAAGTTTTAAAATGTTGGGGAGAAAACAAAATATTTTCACTTAGATCACTGCAGGTGATTACTAAACCATCTAATTGCTGAGTGCTACTAGACATGTACCTATCACCTCTCTACCAGAAGGGTTATTGATCACATCAGTAGCTGTTGGCTATTTTCTAAAGCATGCACATTTTCCCTCCCGGGTGAGTCAAGGTCAACCCCATACCGGAAGTGGGTGGCAAAGGTTAGAAGCTAAGAGTTCGCTTCCAAGATGACTCTAAATTCTCCCCATGCAGAAGTCACTAATTTACTATGGCCTGCTTCCTTGTTGTGCTTAAACTTAGCCTCAAGCATCTTTCTCAGCCCAGCACTCCCAGACAATCAATACTCACTGATCAGCATTGTCATTTGAGATGATATTCAACTCAGTTATCATCCCTGTTCACGGCCATGACTTAGAGCTCTTAAGGGACTCTACCCACACAGACTCCACTGGGGATGAGAAACTGATGATTTCTTCCAGGCCCAGAGGATCTCGCCGAGAATTTATATCATTTGCTAGCCAGAGCAATCTTTTCTGCCCTCATTGATAGTCTTCCATTTCCCCCCATGAAAGAGCTTTGCAAATTTAAGAAGCTTCTTTAGCATGGTCTATAAAGATAGATGCAGGTGGGAAGTTGAAGTGTGTCATAATATCTTGGTGCATGATTACACCTTATGGAGAGTGGGAGAAAGAATTAACCACACAAACCAGATTCTACATGGTAGCACTGCTTCATCAGAATCAGAAATTTCAAGAAAAGAATCCCAGTTTTTTATTTTAAATAAAAAGAAGAAGGCTTATTTTTCTTTTCCATAGATTTTAGTCTTCAGTAATAATTGTGTGCTTTGTGATTGTGGTTCAGGGATAGTACCTATCACATTAGAGTTCAATTTTAATATATCTAGAGCTCTTTAATAAGACAGTCTGTTAAGACTAGGGCACTGACTGATTAATAAGTTGGTTCAAGTAGACTTTCACTCGGGTCTCAGGAATAAGTGCTCTGTCTAGTTGATGAATTTCCACACTAAACACAAACGTTGTTATTTGTCATATACTAACTGTTTTAATGGGCCATCCTTCATGATCTTTAACAACCATCAATTGATCTCTAGGACTCAAATGTGGCACTGCAATGCAGCTATGTTCAAAGAATCTAAGTTTAAGTGAACTCCAATACAAAAGAAGGAGAAAAAAGCATTAATTTGCTCTAGGGACAGAAATATATTATGCACCATAATGAAGATGTGAACAACAAGCAGTTACTCAGGGCTGTTATTTTTCTCCACTACAAAAATATTGTAATCAATCCAGACAGTTATAGCTTCAGTTCCTAAGGTTTTAATAAAGGTGAGTCCAAGAATTCTATTTAGACTTTCAGACGATTACATCTTGAACCATCAGAAATAATCAGATATGTTTTAAATCAACTGGGAGATAAACTGATCGATTTTGAACTTGTAAAACATAAACTCTAGAGGTAGCTTAATTTCCACATTTATCATTTGTGATTATTTTTCTACTTCCTCCAAGCTTTAAAAACCACATCAAACTCAGATTTCCCTTTAGCAGACTGGCAGCCCAGGCCACTTAATACAAATAAAACCCAAAATGCTTAGAAATGGAATGAGTTGTTTTTTAAAGAGGTTCGGGGCAAACACTTATGTCCTGAGAGTACAAAGGATATGCCTACTTCTTTATCTGATAGTCTCTGGTGGCAACATTAGCACACCGATGTTTTATGCATTTCATACATAATGCTGCACGTGATTATAAAATCCAGACTGTACTGCTAAATTAAGTTTGCTTAGAATGGAATGGGATAGGAAGAAGGACATGTGCTATTGAGAAAAATCATCCCATTCCTTTATCTTCTAGGAGATCCACAGAAGCCTTTCCTTTGGAAAGTGCTCAAAGACAGATCAAATGTGATAATAAAGGTTCACTATCTGAACAGGTCTGCCCTAGAAATCGTGCTTTGGAAATTCGAGGTGGGAAAGAAAGGCAGCCTGTGCCAGAAACTGATTAAATTTCAGTCATCTATCCAAAGCAGTCCCTAGTTGCTTGTAAAATGCTCCATATAATTACAGTAACTACGGGTTTTAAAGGAATTTACACATTAGCCTTTATCATGGGACTTTCTTTGTGGGTGCATTTCAACTTTAAAATCAATATCCCTAAAATAAACTTTAATAAGATTTATTAATTTTATCTTTGTGGACCTTTTAAAAGTCAATATCAAATATCTTTCTCCAGATTCCTCTTGGCATTTGAAGAAGCTTAGATATAATCAAATGTCATGCCCTCTGTATGTTACACGATCATTGTTCTATGACTTCGCTCTTGTATACAACTTAGCCCTATTTTAAACTTTGAAAGAGTTGCGAATCAATACTAAAGACTGTTTAAAATGTATGGGTCATCCTGATACATGATCTCAGCACTGTGGACAAGGCCCATTAGTTGCTTCTCGAGCTATTATCTAACTCAATGTTAGATTTGAATAACCCAGGGAAGTAGTTTGACAGCCCCCAGCTGACCCTGCACCATGGTGGCGAAAATCACTTCTTTGAAACAACCTACAGACCCCAGGAACAAAAAAATAAAAAGGCTTTTAGAAAGTAGCATCCCAGAGAAGAACAAGACTACTGCTGTCCATTCAAAGAATATTAAGGAGCATTTGTAGGATACCACACATGCCAAACCTTTTTCTTTTCAGAAGAGACTGGGAACCACCACTTCTTTACAGTGAGCCTCAAAGGGGAGGAATTCTGCCCACTGCCCACTCACTGGCTTGCTGTTAAATGCCACAGTCTTAATCCAGAGAGTGAGTGTCTTCATCCATTTTGTGTTGCTACCACGAAATACCTGAGACTGGGTACTTCATAAGGAAAAAGGATTTCTTCTGGCTCATAGAGAGACTTTAAAAGTCCAAGCTCAGGCGACCTCATCTGCTGAGTGTTTCATGCTGCGGGTGGCTTCACATGGCGGGAGCTCACCTCAGCACATCTGTGAAGAGCCAAACAGGTTTGGGGTGGCCGTATAACAACTCCCCCTGCAACTAATTCAGTCTCGGGAATCCTAACCCACTCCCTAGAGACAGGCAGTAGTCCTTCCCAAAGGTGGTGCCCCATAACCAGGCCCAGCTCTTACAAGTTCTACATCTCTCAGTACCATTACATTGGGAACCAAGCTTCCAGCACCTAAGCCTTTGCGGGGCAAGTCATATCCACACCAGAGCCACAGTGAATTTACAATTTTCATTGGAAGGAAGAGTTTTGAAGAAGCCACATTTTAAGATCATTACTGACACTAGAGGAACTCTGTTAGTAAAGCAGAGACAAAAACATCAAATTCTATTCCTCCTTAAAATTAAAACTTGAATTAGTCTTAAGCTCATTTGTAAATGTGTCAAGCCAATCCTCAAATACAATTAAAAATGGTAAAATATAATCCTTAATTCTAGATGACAAGTTTTTGAAAGTAATAACAATTCTTTTTTTTTCTGTTTCTAGCTTACCCCCATGATGTCTAGTTTCTTGAAATATTGCTTCTATAAAAATGGTTTTAAAATATATTGAAAACTTATCAAGTGAAGTCATAATATCAAAACTGAACAGTACTGGATGATCATGCCTTAAAAGGATAATTCAGTTAGCCAAGATAAACAGTGTATCTCCATTCGGTTAAAGAAGATTCTGGAAAGAGCATTATTCAGTTACTTTAACATGGCTAACTACCCTATGGTAAGGATCACCTCAGTTCCAATATCTTTATCCATCGAATACAACAATCAGCTCTCTCTAGCCACTCTACCTGCCCACACACAGAAAAATGCTATTTGACACTGCATTGACTCAAAACATCAAAGAGCACAGAAGTGCTTAATTATATCTTACAGTCTGCCCTTTACCTGGATTATTTAAGAGAGCTTTTTCATTTCCTTTGTTATTTGCTAGTAAAGGATATTTTACATGATCTACAGAGGACCTGTCCATATTTTCAAGATTGAGTTTACCTGCTGTTAGTGTAAAACCCAATTAACAGTAGTTTAAACCAATTAGTATATTTTTCTTTCATGCAAAAGAGGTCTGGAGGTAATCTATGCAGGACTAGTATAGCAGCTCCATAATCATGAGCCGGCTGTGTTCTTGCTATCTTTCGCTCTGCCACCAGACCTGCATGGCTTCCATTCTTTAGGATGCCCCGTGTTTGCAGGGTAGCATAAAGCTCTAGCCACTATGTTCATTTTGCAAAACAATGGAAAGAGCTAAGTGAAAGTGACTGCAGAGTCATCCTGCTGGTTTCTTCTTGGATCACTCCATCCCTAGGTACCCAAAGACTCCGATGTGTGTCTCATTATCCACCCCTATTTTGAGAGAAGGCTAAGAGATAGTTTTTTAGACAAGCATATTGCTGTTTCTAACAGTATGGAGAATCTGCTACGTGGGAAGGGAAGGAAAATATGTATATATTAGGTGGACAATTAATCTCTGCTACGCAGTCTTTAAATTTGCTCTATAATATACTTCCAAGGCACCTTGTTTTGAGGATCTGTAACCTCACATTTAACACAAAATGTTTCTCCAAAAGCTAGGTGGAGATTTTGTTAGCTACGATCTTTTGGCTTCATGTGCCTGCCTTAAACAGCCTTATGTTTTAAAAGTGATAGCTCTAAATAGAAAGTGCAATTTTAAAATAATGTGATTTAATCAAAGCTGCCCAAACCACCAACTGATTTTTTAGGTGCCAATTTATTTTTCACTTCTGAATCTTTGAGATGATAGGTATCTCACGTTTAAGCAACTGTTATTTTCAAAGCTTAGGAGAATCAGAGAGAAAAATTACTAGTTTCACGTCATAAAATGTTTCTACTCTGCCTCACCTGAAACACTGAAGTTACCAGTACATTAATATATTGCTCTAAAAATTGTAATTTTTACAGATTAATTGTTGTATGACAATTTGGCTGGTGCCGATTTTCTTCTTTTGCTTTGCGTGCATCTGACGATCAGTTTTTCATTTGAGTTAAGGTGAAAGAGAAATAAAAGTGTTGTTTTGATTAAAAATTGCTCTTAAATAAATAAACAACAATATTTTTGAGTATCCAAGAGGCTTTTTTTTTATTTGTTTCTAGCTGGTATGTGCCATATGCTAATCAAATGGAACATCACGAGATTAAAGTCTATTAAGAGATGACTATGCTTAGCATCTCATAATCATGATGAGGACGCCCAGAATATCTAAAATATGTTGATGTTTTCTAGAAAAATGGGGTCAGGGGATAATCTCAAATATTGACCCAATGGAGATTAATTCTAAAAGATTTCTAAAATTGTCATATGTCCCTGAATGAAACACAGTGGTCCACTGTCTGGCCCTTGACATCTATGGGTGATCCCCGATTATAGAAAAGGGATGCCACACATCTTTATATTAACATGCATGCACACTTCCTTGGGGAATATTTTACTGCTCAGGAACATACAGAGAATGAAAACTATCTAAAGTATCTTATTTGGTCAAAGTGCACTGTAAGGGTTAGATATTTGAAGAATTTGGGCATCCTTAGGTCGGGAGTTATTATTTTAAATTGGAATATCTTCAAAATGCATTCAAATTAATGGATCATTCATTTTATACCATGCCATTACCAACTAAGCACACAAAAGCTGTTAACACATGGCATACCTAATCACCATTACTACCAGCTGCCAACAGATGCATCAGTCAACAACAAATGCATTCTAATCGAGTCCTGGAAAAAACTGTTTCACACCTTTGGAAGCTGACATCTGCACCTTGTAGAAGTGCAAAAAAAGTCTTTAAGGTCTGCATTATTGACACTATGTGCATTTGAGAAAACATGTAAGAGTTGCTCAAAGGATGCTCTTGAGGAGCGCAGAATACATATTAATAACTGTCGCTTTTAACATTTTAAAGATTAACAGTTAATTTGGTTGATAAGCACAGACAGAGATGACTGAACCATAAATTCCATGAGTTCTGGAACCATTTCTTAAACATAGTTGCATGCCCCATAGTGCTGAGCACAGTGCCTGGTAAATTGCATGTTCTCAAAAATTATTTGATGATAATGAATACTTTATATCTACATCAAACCTAACATCAAGCTGATGAAAAGGAGAGGATTTTTAACTTTTAGATCCCTTTACTTCCTTATACTCTTTTTCCATTTAGCTGTTAGTTAGTTAGTTTGTTTTTTAATCAAGTGGTATAGAACTGCCCTGAATAATAAGAAATATACATGAATACTAAAGACAATGGGTAGGTAACGTAGAGAAAAGTTTCACATTTGCAAGTAAAATGGATGGCTTTGGAAATAATTCATGTTACTGCTTAGACTCTGAAATAATGATTAGGTAAATTTTTACTCTTTGGGGATATGTTATTTTTTCTTTATATTTTGGGACTACATTATCCAGGCAGTAGAAATGTAGGCGATATTATATCAAATCACAGGCATAATAAAAGAATGAACAAATGCTCATCTTTTTCATGATCACTGCCTGTATATTTATTTTCCCCAAATAATTATTAGCTTTATATAAATAATATACTTTATTCCCTTGCTAGTCGAAAATGATGTTTGACATTAAGGAAAGGTCAGGTATCATGAATGGGAAACCACAATGTGCATTGCCTTTACGGATTATTGAATTAAGAGGTACATATATTTGACAAAGTATAGAAATCAAATAGCTGCCATGTTAGCAGTGCCCTTTTACATGCCATAGATTTATTGATGTTTACTAAACATAAAAAAATGTTAAAAATGTGAGTACTTAGTATGCATTATGATGTAAAACCTAATATCACTTCCCTGAAGATTACATGAGGACATTTTAATCAGAGTAAATTCACCAATTGATTAGACATCAGACTAGAATATAAGTTAAACAAGGGTATTTAATTTTAGGAAGCAAAAAAAAAATTCAGTCATTTATGTCAGTTAAGTTGTATCTGTTGACTTAGGTACAAATTAAGTCTATATTACACTCAAACACACAAATCGATGTACAGTCATTCCATGGGCCCAAGTTGTACTTGATGCTTCGATGTGACAAATGGATTCTATAATTCACAAAGATGCTTCCTGCTGCCCATGTCATGGAAGTAGCTTTCCAGGAGGAAAAAAGTTATAGTCCAGTTCTATGCATTTCATGAAATGCAAAGTCAAAATATAAGTGTTATATTCAGAACTATCATTGGAACAGTCAAAATAGATACATGCCCTATGGTTCTAGAATATGTACTCTCTCACACACATTTTTCCCCAGGTAGACAACACAATCTCTGCCCTTAGTTCTAGAGTCTATTTTATTATCAGTAACTTGATAGTAAAAGAAATAGTATTGATATTATAATAACTACAAGTATTTATTATAATCTCCTTTGAAGAGATTGGAAAAAACAAAATAAATTTTAGGAATTTTCATAAACCAATCAAATTGGGTAAATACCTAATGGGAGGAAATTTATTTATATTCATCAGAATTAGTGATAGCCATGTTTCTAGAGTTTTAGAAACACTAAGTTCAAACCTCATGGAAATAAAATTTAATCCCAGGTAAATGTTCTTGTTTGCCGTTATCTGAATGATTACATGGCCTTTGAAACTTATACAAGCTTGAAATGTACCCAAAATGTTGGACTCCTCTGAGGAAACATATATTTAAATGTGTAACCATAATACTTTTATATGAAATTGAACCAAATACCCATAACATATGCGCCTTTCACCTTATTTTCTCTAGTAATACATCAAAGCAAGAGAGTTGGTTTTAAAAAAAAAAGGAAGGGAGGTGGAATTTCCTATGAACTTTGAAAACACCTGAGTTCAGGAGTTTTTGTGAATTTTTTTTTCATGCTTTAAAGCTGTATGTCTCTTCTTATGTTTTACTTTTCCCTCAATGAAAAATATATCTTCATGGGTTTCAATATTTTCCATAGAAGTGAGCTTAGACTTCAAACAGTGGAAAGACTAGTGGTCTAAGAATTAAGAGACTAGTTTCTGATGTGAACTCTACCATCAGGTGGTGATGTAACTTTAGGCAAGTCAAGAGGCCTCTCTGGACCTTGTCGATGTTCACGGTGTTGTAAAGTGTGGATTTGAAATAAATCGCTTCAGAGATGTTCATGCTGGAGCTTTGCTTTGCATCTGCCAGAATACAACCACTGCATAGAAGAAAAATAGTCCCCACACACACACACACACACAAAGCCCAAACACATAGTTTCATAACCAATCTGGACTTCTATCCTGAGTCTGCTCTCCTGTTAAGAGCAAGTAGACTGAAAAAGTAAAGAAATACCAGAGATGTTTTTCTTTCTTTTTTTTTTTTTTCATTCTTAAAGCTTAAATCAAGTCAGGCAACTCAGCTCTTTAGCTCCTGGGCACCTCCCTCCCTCTTAGAATTTCAGAGATGAGGATTCTCCAAGACAAAAAACAAAAAGTCACTTCCAAAACTAATTAAAAACTGATACATAAGGCATTGTTCTATGCTCTTCTGTCCCCTTGGGATATTTTAACTCCAATACCTATCGGGGATTTTTCCTTTTTTGACCTCATGTCCCAGAGCCCCATATGAGTAATCTAAGTATGGACAGGAGTTTCTCAGTATTTACAATTCTAGTGGCATGTTTTCATGTCCCCAAATTGGAGTTGAGTGATTAGATACGCAGCTCTGGAGTCAGCCACTCTGAGTCCTTGTCTCAGCTTTGCCATTTATTAGCTGTGTAACAAAGCAAGTCACTTGATTTCTCCAAGCCATTAAAAAAGATCTTTACTTACTTGCAAGTCACATGCAGAGGGTGGCTAGCTGCTGGTCTTAACCACAGTGCCTTGCGAGAATAACTTGGCTTGCCAGGTTAGCTGATCATGGTTAGGAATGGAGTCAAGAAGACCCATTAAAGACATGGGCTTCCAGCATTCATTCAACAACTGTCTCTTCATTTATACAGTATCTACTTCCTGTGATATTACTACAGGTCAGTGAATAATACATTGCTCTAATAGGCATTCTAGTTAGGGTAGAAATGCAATGAACAAACAAGCAAATAAACACAACTGTTAATATTGAGTGGTCAGAGCTTAGAAGACAGTTTTTGTGTTTTTAGGATAATGTGACAGAGAGAGATGAGGGAACAGTAGATGGCTATTTCAAGAGATCAGGAAGGTGTCACTCAGAAGGTGGTTTCAGCTGAGATCTCAGTGACAAGAGAAAGCACTGGGAGAAGATGAAGAAGAGCAGGACGGCAGGTGCTCCGTGGTCCAGGGAGGGTGTGTTACCAGATGACATCAGACAGGTGGGAAGGGCAAGACACGCTCAATAAGGGGGTAAGTGAGAAGCAGAGAAAAGTTTAACAGTGTCAGAGCCACCTTGGGCATAGTTGATTTCAAATCTCTGCTCTACCCCTTGCTAATGTGACACTGCAGACAAGTAAGTGGCTTAAACTCTCCAATAGAATGGAAGTGATAACTACTCCTCACAAGTTTTGGAAGTGTTGAGTGAGATTGTGAACATAAAAAAGTCTAGTTCACCACCTAGCATAGGATGAGCACACAACAGTTTAATAGTGTATCATTACTCTGATATGCCGTGGTATCAGCATGGTTATAATGGCATTGATCCATTTTTCTTTTTCCAGTTTAAGATACATTTTACTGAAATATAGTAAAGTTTGCATGGCAAAGTAGCCAATCTACAGGATTATTTCAGTAGCTCTATTCATGCCTTAAAATATGAAAAATAAATCACTTAGACATTGGCTAGATTCTGATCACTAGAAAGTTATTCAATATTGTATCAGTAGCCCCCATCCAGATTACCTGGATATGAGTTTGCTTGCCATTTCAGCCTCCACATCCAGCTTTAATGACAGGATTGAAGGAGCTAAAGGTAACAGACCTGCTAGGGTTTTAATGCTTGTCTCCCCCCCCCAAAAAAATAAATTCATATATTGAAACCAACATCTAAGGTGCCAGCCTCAACAACTTAGTGAGACTACAACCTAGTGAGACCCTGTTTCAAAATTTAAAAAAATCAAAAAGTCTAGGGGTATATCTTGAAGGTAGAATACCCCTGAATTCAATCTCTAGTACCAAAAAAAAAAAAAAGAGGTAGAACCTTTGCAAAGTGATTGCATCATGAGGGCAAAAAGCCCTTCAAAAAGCTGCCTCAGGGAGCTTGTCCCCATCTGCCTGGTGAGAACACAGTCAGAAGGCACCTTCTTTGAAGCAGAGAGCAAGCCCTGACCAGATAATGGAATCTGCTCATGCCTTGATCTTGGACTTACCAGCCTCCTACATTTTGAGAAATAAATGCCTGTTGTTTATAAGCCACCCAGCTTACAATATTTTGTAAGAGCAATATTTTGTAAGAGCAATATTTTGTCAGAGCAATCCAAACAGATGGAGACAGGACCTTTCCCAATGTTTTGACAACAGCATCATGAAGAGCACAAGGTCTAAAAGCCGCCAGCCTGGGCTTCACCGGCTCCACCACTCGCCAGCTGAGAGGCAGAGTCAGTGGCTCATCCTCCCTGTCCTAGTTTCCTCCCCTCGGCTACCAAGATCTATATCTTAGCTATTGTATGAGCAACAGTAACATCATGCCTGTAAAGTGCATATCAGAATTCCCATGCAAATCAAAGAAATTCTCAAAAAATTATCTATTATTATAATCCATGATAGTCAATGTGCAATAATGACCTCAGGCTGAGATGAGCAATCATTTTTTTTGTATGTGCCAATTCTGAGAAAGTAGAAGTGTTAATAAACCACATTTTTATTTTTTATTTTATTGTTTTAAATTTTTGTACTGGGGATTGAGCCCAGGGGCATTCTACCTCCGAGCTACACCTCCAATCCCCACTTTTTAAAATTTTTTTGTTTTGAAACAGAGTCTCACTAGGTTGCTGAGAGTCTCGCTGAATTGCTGAGGCTGTCCTCCACCCTGTGATGGAGGACAGCCTCATCTGAGTCTCCCAAGTACTGGGATTACAGGCATGCACCATCATGCCCAGCTAAACCACATTTTTTAAAAGAGAACAGAGTAAAACCACCTAACATCCCACTACTCAAGGATGACCCCATTTAAATATTAACAAACCACCTTCTTTAGATTTTGTTTATTTTGTTTTGTTTAGATTTTTCTACCATACTAGTTTCATTCCTTCAAAAAAATTTTCTAGTTTCAGGATAAAAGGTGAGTAAATGATTTTCAAATTACAAGTTCCCGGCCGGGAGTAGTGGCGCACTCTTGTAATCCCAGTACTTTGGGAGGCGGAGACCGGAGGATCCGGGTTCACAGCCAGCCTCAGCTCTCTCTCTCTCTCTCTCTCTCTCTCTCTCTCTCTCCCT
>PVJS01049522.1:0-14641 GCA_004027185.1 Glis glis | reverse complement strand
AGAGAGAGAGAGAGAGAGAGAGAGCTAAGGCTGGCCATGAACCCGGATCCTCCGGTCTCTGCCTACCAAAGTACTGGGATTACAAGCGTGAGCCACCACGCCCGGCTCCTTTTAAGTTTTTAACTTATTTTTTTTTCTTTTGTGGTACTGAGGATTTAAACCAGGGGCAATCTACCTCTGAGATACTATTTTATTTTTAAGCCCTATTTATTTATTTATTTATTTATTCATTCATTCATTTATTTATTTACTTATTTATTTATTTATTTTTGTGGTACTGGGGATTGAACCCAGGGGCCTTCTACCTCCAAACTATTTTACCCCCAGCCCTATTTTATTTTTATTTTTGGAACAGGGTATCACTAGGTTGACGAGAGTCTCACTACTTGCTAAGGCTGTCCTCAAACCTGCGATCCTCCTGTCTCAGCCTCCCAAGTACTGGGGATTACAGGAGTGTGCCACCACATCTGGCTTCAATTTTACTTTATTTTTAAATTTTGAAACAGGGTCTTTCTTAAATTGCTGAGGTTGGCCTTGAACCTCTGATCCTCCTGTCTCAACTTCCCAAATCTGGAATTATAGGCATGTACCATCGCGCCTGGCTCCTTTTTATTTTTTATTTTGAAACAGTGTCTAAATTACACATACTGGCCTCAAATTTGAGATTCTCCTGTCTCAGCCTCCCAAGTACTGTGATTCCAGGTGTGTGCCACTGTGCCAGGCCCGAAATATGGTATGTTTATATAACAGAATATTTGACCATACAAGGAATAAAGGAATAATACATACTACAATATAGATGAATTTAGAAAACATTATCCCCCGTAAAAGCAGCCACAGAAGATCATATTATATGTTTGCATTTATATGAAATATTCAGAACAGGCAAATATGTAGACACAGAAAGTAAGAAAGTGGTTGAGTAAGGCTGGAGGAAGGGGAAAACAGAAAGATTGAAGAGCGATGGCCTAAGAGTACAGGTTTTTTATTTTTGTTTGTTTGTTTCTGTGGTGCTGGGGATTGAATCCAGGGGTGCTCTACCTCCACGCTACACCCTCAGTCCTTTTCATTTTTTTATTTTGAAGCAGTGTCTCGCTAACTTGCTGAGGCTGGCCTCCAACCTGCCATCCTCTCGTCTCAGCCTCCCAAGTACTAGGATTACAAGCATGTGCCACCGCTTCCAGCTCAAGATTTCTTTTTTTTTTTTTTTTTTGTGGTACCGGGGATTGAACCCAGGGGTGTTCTACCTCTGCGCTACACCCCCGGCCCTATTTTTTATGCTTTATTTTGAAACCGGGTCTCATGAAGTTGCGGAGGGCCTCACTAAGTAGAGAGAGAGAGAGAGAGAGCTGAGGCTGGCCGCGAACCCGGATCCTCTGGTCTCCGCCTCCCAAAGTACTGGGATTACAAGCATGTGCCACCACGCCCGGCTTCAAGATTTCTTTTTAAGATGACAAAATGTCCTAAAATTGATTCGATGGAGGTTGCACAACTCCTTGAATGCTCTTTGTATACATTTTTTTTTTTTTTTTGCGGTACTGGGGATTGAACCCAGGGGCATACTACCTCCGAGCTACACCCCCAGCCCTATTTTTTATTCTTTTTATTTTGAAACAGGGTCTCACTAAGTTGCAGAGGGCCTCACTAAGTAGCTGAGGCTGGCTGCGAACCCGGATCCTCCAGTCTCAGCCTCCCAAGTACTGGGATTACAAGCTTATGCCACCGCGCCCAGCTCTTTGTATACTTCAAATGGGTGAATCGTATGATATACGCATTTATAGCTCAACGCAACGAAACCATTCTCCTCCAAAATCTGTAGTGCAGGTCTCAAAAAATCTGGTCAAGGGAATGGTTCCTGTAATGGAATCCTTTTGTTATTGTTCCGTGAGAAGCTGTGGAGCTTGCGACAGAATAGAAAATTGTCACAAGACCTTCTCAAAAATGTAGTAGTAAGTTTATTGTCCAAGCACAAGCATCTATCTCCTACACCGGCTCCTGCGAGAACTGTGACCCACAGCAGTTCATTCACGGAACACAGTGCTTTCCAGTGTCTTTGGAGATCCTGGCTCCCGAGAGCAAAGTCAGGAGGACAAACCATCTCCTAAGAGTGGCTGCCTCTAAGTTTCCATGGTGGCAGGTGGAGCACGAGGCCATGAGGCGGAGACCTGTTAGGGAAGTATGAGAGTTGGGAGCAAGAATGGGCTATGAAAGGGATCGGGAGAGAAAAAAGAAGAAGAAGGTGGATATGAAGATAATCTAAGAACTGGAAGTTAAGAGAGAGCCAGAGCTAAGACAAAAGCAATGCCAATTTGTTCTAATTTAGCTTCTTTTAGGAAAACTGAAAAAATGTGGGTGCCAAGCTGCCAGCTTCAATGCCCTGGTTGGGGTACAGAAAACCTATCCAACAAGCACCCCAGACCAGTCCAACGTACATGGTCCTTGAACCCCACATTAAACAGTGAAACAACAGAAACCAAATGCTCACAGCAGTGTATGAATCATTTCTGGGACTTTATGGAGATGAATCCCTGGTAGATACAGGATGGCTCTTAACATTGAAGCCAAGGCCGGGCATGGTGGTGCATGCCTGTAACCCCAATACTTGGGAGGCTCAGAAAGGAGGATCACAGGTTCGAGGCCAGTCTCAACAACTTAGTGAGACCCTCAGCAACTTAGAAAAACCCTGTTTCAAAAGTAAAAAATAAAATAAAATAGGGCTGGGGGTGTAGCTCAGAGGTAGAATGCCTCTAGGTTTAATCCCCAGTACCACAAAAAATAAAAATTAAAAAATTGAAGCAAGTTAGGGTTCTTTTGTTTGTTTTTTGGTACTAGGGGTTGAACCCAGGGGCATTCTACCTCCAAGCTAACCCCCCATCCTGGCTCTTTTTATTTATTTATTTTTATTTTTATTTTTTTTAGTTTGAAACAGGGTCTCACTAAGTTGCTGAGGCTGGCCTTGAACCCACAATCCTCCTGTCTCAGCCTCCCAAGTACTGGTGTTATAGGTGTGTACCACTGTGCCTGGCTGAGTTTTTTTAAAAGAAGAATCTATGCTTAGCCAGGTGTGGTGGCACATGCCTGTGATCCCAGTACTTGGGAAACTGAGACAGGAGGATTGCAGTTTTAAGGCCAGCACATGGTAACTTAGGGAGACCCTGTTTTAAAATAAAAAATAAAATAGGACTGGGGATATAGCTGGGAGGTAGAACCCCCCTGGGATCAATCCCTAGCAGCACACACACACACACACACACACACATACACACACACACACACACAGAATGAAACAAAAAAAAATCTATGACTGTGTTACAATCTATGCCTTATTCTAATTAGAAAATCAGGTCTTTATGCAATTCCCCATTTTTAATTCAAACACTAAACACAGAATGTAATTAATAATAAAGGATGTTATGATGTAATAATTAAATTAATTAAAAGCCGTAGCTTAAATGATTTTTTAGCTCTTCTCAATTTAGAGTTTTGGAGGTTAGTTCATCAAAAATTTTCTATAAGAAGCCGGGCGTGGTGGCGCACACTTGTAATCCCAGTACTTTGGGAGGCGGAGACCGGGTTCGCGGCCAGCCTCAGTTCTCTCTCTCTCTCTCTCTCTCTCCTTAGTGAGGCCTCCGCAACTTCGTGAGACCTGGTTTAGAAATAAAGTATAAAAAATAGGGCCGGGGGTGTAGCGCAGAGGTAGAACGCCCTGCGTTCAATCCCCGGTATCGCAAAAAAAAAAAAAAAAGTTCTATAAGAAAAGTAATGTCAGGTAGACTAAGCATTAGGTTAGGGTAAAGAGAGCCAAGGGTTACACTTCAAACTTAAAGACATCTATAAACAGGGAGAATAGGCTTTGACTAACTCAACCAACCTACAAGTATTTATTGAAAACCAATTGTGTGGCCGGGTGTGGTGGTGCATGTTTTGTAATCCCAGTACTTGGGAGGCTGAGACCAGAGCATCCAGGTTCGCGGCCAGCCTCAGCTACTTAGTGAGGCCCTCTGCAACTTAGCGAGACCCTGTTTCAAAATAAAGAATTAAAAATAGGGCTGGGGGTGTAGTTTGGAGGTAGAATGTCCCTGGGTTCAATCCCCAGTACCAAAAAAAGAAAAAGAAAAAGAAAACCAATTGTGTAACCATCATTATGTATGCACCATGGAAAAGACAAATTTAGAGCATTGTCCTTGGCTCCAAGGACATTATAAATATGAAGGGGAGTCATTTAATAATAAATGAGAATCATTTATTCCTTCGACAAACATTTACCAAGTACCTGCTAGGCTGAAGACTGGCGGATATGAAAGAATTACTTAGTGTTTATTATATTACCTATCCTTTATGCCTTTTGCATGTCTAAAATATTTTATAATAAATGTTTAAGTGGTAATTCAATTGTTCAGTTTTAGTGTTGGTTGATAACAATTGTTAATGTTATTGGTTTCAGGTTTTAAAGAAAAAATATAGTACTAATGGCAGAGTTAGAATTAACAGTAATTGAAAATAATGCCTTCAATTGATCCTAAAGTCAAAAACTCTGGTAACTTTTTGTTTTTGTTTTTGCTTTGAATCACTTGTATTTACCTTTCCTTTCAAAGTGCCTTGAGTTTGAACTCCTTATTTCATTCTGGCACTTAGTGAACATGCTTCTTAGCATCATGATTTTACACACGTGTATTTTTTTTTTCTTGTGGTACTGGGTATTGAACCCAGGGACATTCTACCTCTGAGCTCCACCCCCAGCCCTATTCATTTCTTGTTTTGGAACAGGGTCTCACCAAGTTGCTGAGGCTGGCCACGAACCTGCGATCCTCCTGTCTCAGCCTCCCAAGTACTGGGATGACAGGTGTGCACCACTGCGGCCGGCTGCGCATGTGTGTCTTGATCTCTGAACAGAACCAAGAAAAGGGACTCTACCTTATGCCTCTTTGTATTCCCACCATGCGGAACCACTTCCTAAAGACTGTTAACAATGATCCATTCAAATATAAAAGAATCTTGTTATAAGCTCAGTATAATTGGACGAATGTAACACTTAGACCAGGGCTTGCCACATAATTTGAAACTTTTATAGAACAGAGTCCAATTTCTAATAATGTGAGTGATGCCTATCCAAAACAAAATAAACTCTAAAATAATGGAATGACACTGTTTTACTGAGATGGATCATGGTAACAGTTTTTTTGACAACAAATGAGTAGATTTGTGGATCAGTAAAGTCCATACACTTGTCCAAAATAAATAAATACACATTAGAGACGAGTGTGTTGGCACATGCCTGTAATCCCAGTAATTGGGCGGCTGAGACAGGAGGATCACAGGATCTAGGACAGCCTCATTAACATAGTGAGACTCTCAGTAACCTATGGAGACCCTGTTTCAAAAACAAAACGATAAAGAGGGGCTGGGGGTGTAGCTCAGAGGTAGAATGTTCCTGAGTTTAGTTCATAGAAACCTTCTATTTAATTTCTAATTAAATAGAAAGAGGGTAAGAAGAATTTTAACTCACTCAGTGGAATTTTCACGTTTAGGAAGAATGCAAGGGATGGTGGGCAGTATTTTCCCTTCATTATTATGTGCATGCCAATAGTAAGTAGCTCGATTTCTTTCTCAGCCCTCAGAAACTGCATCGGCTGCCTTTGGGCTGACTCCAGGTCTCGCAAAGCAGGTCTGCCGACTTGGACTTACCTTCAGTCCTGCGAGTTCTGTCCTTCCACCCCATCAGACTCCTCCAGTCTTCAAACCCTTCTTTTTCCTCCTCAAACTGATGGCCCCTTGCTGTGACTGCTCCTTTTATCCTTCTCAAATCACCCTCCCCTCCTGTTAATAATGATCCATTCAAATATAAAAGTCGTTAATAATGATCCATTCAAATATAAAAGAATCTTGTTATAAGCTCAGTATAATTGGACGAATGTAACACTTAGACCAGGGCTTGCCACGTAATTTGACATAATCCCTTCTATTGACTCCACCTGACAAAACTCCAGTCCTCCACGCATGCACGCTCCAGGAGCTCCGCGAGTGGAGCTGGGGAAGAAGGTGGCAGAGACCACCACGTGCTCAAAGACGAACCGGAATCGCGTCACTGGGGGGCTCGTGGGAAGTGCAGAACCTCGGCCCTGCCCAGGCCCCTGGGTCAGAAGCTGCACATAAACCAGATCCCAGGTGGTTCCTATGCACGTGGGGGATAGCAAACATTAACACAGAACACTGGTATCACCTGCAGGACTCACCAGTCCCTGTGGAGCTGACCTCCCGCCACTCTGGGCAGATCACCCTGCAGCAGGTGGCCCCATTCTCCAGAGCTGCGATTCCTTTTTCTTTTTCTTTTCTTTTTTTTTGTGATACTGGGGATTGAACCCTGGGACATTCTACCCTCTGAGCTGCGCCCCCAGCCCTATTTTATTTTTAATTTGGAAACAGGTACTCGCTAAGTTAAGGAAGGCCTCACTAAGTTCCTGAGGCTGTTCTTGAACCTACGATCTTCCTGTCTCAGCCTCCAAAGTACTGGGATTACAGGTGTGTACCACCACACCCAGCTTCCACAGCTGCAATTTCTATCTTGATCTTCTCTGTGGACTCTCATCCATTCTTTCCCTCCTCTTGTCAGCAAACAGCGTTACCTCTCTGTGTGTGTGTGTGTGTGTGTGAGAGAGAGAGAGAGAGAGAGAGAGAGAGAGAGAGAGACCAGGAATGGAACCCAGGGGCTTTCTACGTCCCAGCTATACCCCTAGCCCTATTTTATTTTTTATTTGGAAACAGAAACAGGGTCTCACTAAGTTGATGAGAGCCTCACTAAGTTGCTGAGGCTAGCCTCAAACTTTCGATCCTCTGGTTTCAGCCTCCCAAATACTGGAATTACAGGTGTGTGCCACCAAACCCAGCTTATTTTTTTATTTTGAAACAGGGTCTTGCTAAATTGCTGAGAGTCTCACTAAGTTGCTAAAGCTGGCCTGGAAACTGCGATCCTCCTGTTTCAGCCTCCCAAGTATAATCCCAAGGGATTATAGGTATGCGCCATCACACCTGGCAAAGGATTATTTTTAAAAAAGGAAAATAGAGGAATTATCTTAAAATCAAGCTAACAGAGATCTTAAAGTCAAATAGTTGGTCTTTCTGTATTGTGAAAACATCTTTATCACAAAACCATGTGTTTCCTGAGTATTCTGTTAGAAATCTGCCGGGAGCCAAGCAAGCCTGTAATCCCAGGATTTGGAAGGCTGAGACAGGAGGATCACAGGTTCCAGGCCAGTGCACAGTAACTTCAATCCCCAGTACCACTCCCCCGCCCCCAAAAGAAAGAAATCTGGAGGAGCTTTGACATGAAGTACAAAAAATCATCAGTTTGCTGGGTGTGGTGGCACACGCTTGTAATCCCAGTACTTTGGGAGGCGGAGATCGGAGGATCTGGGTTCGCGGCCAGCCTCAGCTCTCTCTCTCTTTCTCTCTCTTCCTCTCTACTTAGTGAGGCCCTCTGCAACTTCGTGAGACCTGGTTTCAAAATAAAGTATAAAAAATAGGGCCGGGGGTGTAGCGCGAGGTAGAACGCCCCTGGGTTCAATCCCTGGTACCGCAAAAAAAAAAAAAAAAAAAAAAAAATCATCAATTCACAGAACAGGAAACAGAAGTGGAAAAACAGAGACCTGGTTGGGGACACACAGCCATAGGAACATTTGGAGATTATTCAGTCTCCTGGCCTCTGCTTTTTCCACCTTAACATGTCCCCAAACACAAGCCAAACTTAACAGGTGTGCCTATGGTTTTTACAGCCTTTACTGAAAACATAAAAACCAAATCATAGCCAGGTGCGATGGCACACGCTTGTAATCCCAGTACTTGGGAGGCTGAGACAGGAGGATCAGGGTTTGTAGCCAGCAACTTGTGAGGCCCTCCGCAACTTAGTGAGACCCTGTTTCCAAATAAAGAATAAAATAGGGCTGGGGGTCTAGCTCAGAGGTAGAATGCCCCTGGGTTCAATCCCCGGTTCCGCAAAAAAAAAAAAAAAAAAAAAAAATCATAGCCAGGCGTGGTGGCACATGCCTGTAATCCCAGTACATGGGAGGGTAGGAAAGGAGGATCACAAATTTGAGGCCAGGCCCAACAATTTAGCAAGACTCTCAGCAATTTAGTGAGACCCTGTTTTAAAATAAAAAGGGCTGGGGGTGCAGCTTGGAGGTAGAATGCCCCTAGCTTCAATCCCTAGTTCTAAAAACCAAAAAAAAAAAGCAGGGCATGGTGATGCACAATTTTAATCCCAGTACTTGGGAGGCTGAGACAGGAGGATCACAGGTTCACCAGCCTCAGCAATTTAGCAAGATCCTGTTTAAAAAAAATAAAATAGAGCCAGGCATGGTGGCACACGCTTGTAATCCCAGTACTTGGGAGGCTGAGACAGGAGAATTACAGGCTCAAGGACAGCCTCGACAACATAGTGAGACTCTCAGCAACCTAGTGAGACCATGTTTCAAACTAAAAAATAAAATAGGTTGCCGGGCGTGGTGGCGCACGCTTGTAATCCCAGCACTTGGGAGGCTGAGACAGGAGGATCATGGGTTTGCAGCCAGCCTCAGCTACGTAGTGAGGCCCTCTGCAACTTAGTGAGAACCTGTTTCAAAATAAAGAATAAAAAGTAGGGCTGGGGGTGTAGCTCGGAGGTAGAATGCCCCTGGGTTCAATCCCCAGTACCGCAAAAAATAAAATAGGGCTGGGGGTGTAGCTCAGAGGTAGAACTCCCCTGGGTTCAATCCTCAGTACCAAAATAAATTAAAAAATAAATAAATTTAATTTAATTTAATTTATTAGAACTGGGGGTATAACTTGGAGGTAAAATGCCCTTGGGTTCAATCCCTAGAACCTAAAATAAAATAAAATAAAATAGGGCTGGGGTTGTAGCTCAGAGGTAGAACATCCGTGGGTTCAATCCCTAGGACCGCAAAACAACAACAACAACAAAACTCCCCAAATCATCAATTTGTTCTTTTTTTTTTAGAGGGAATAGCAAGAAATGTTCATTTAAAGGCAAGGGCGAGGCACACTCAAAAGCCCTTGGAACCAGGCTCCTGTAAGCGTGTAAGTCCAAGTGAGCGTAGAAGTCAGGGCCAAGTCACGCCACTCGAAGCCTCCTCTGACAGCTCAGCCCTGCACGCAGATGACATCACACCTAATCTTGTCCCTTTCCTGACTGAAGCATATGAGTTTTTTTTCCCCATTCAATATGCCATCTATTTTATATAAATCCCAAAGAAAATCAGTGGGTTCTTGGTGGCCCCCTTTCCAAAGGTATCCGTTCAGGATAATGCTTTAAATACAAACCACAGGCAGGGAGGGGGGTGGGGAGGAGTGCAGTGTAAGCGTGCACATGCTCCAGGAAGACTGGTTATTCAGGAAATTTAAAAACTCTCCCCATGCATGGAAAGAAAATAGCACACCCAGGCATTAGGTACCTAAACAACTCTCCTTATCCCAGGCCCATCGCTCCCATCACTAATGATGCCTAATAAAGATGAACATGTCCCATCTTGAAACCAGACCTGCGCACAGAGGCTGAGACCAGGGAGATACTGAAGACAGCCAGACTTTCAACGCATCCGGTCGGGCGAGGAAGAGGCAGAGGACATCACGCGCTTGGCTTTTGATTTCTTGGCTTTTTTGTTGTTGTTGTTCTTTCCAGGGATCTAGGGTCTTGCCCATAAAAGGAGATAGAGATTGGAGAGAGTAGGTGAATTGCATCCGGGACATCTAAGTGCCTGTCTCCACTAGATGAGGGAGATGGGTCTGGAACTCGGGATAGTGACCTGGGCCAAAGGCAAGAGTTTGAATCATGCTGGCAAAGGTGTGCTAGGGGAAGGGAGATGCGCGGGCTTAGGCAGAGCATGCAAAGGGGAGAGGGTGTATGGCAGGAAGGTCTATTTGGCTGTGAATTTTACCAGCAGCCTGACAACAGCAGGTAGTGTAAGTGAGAATGAACCAGTTGAGGGATGAAGATAGGTAGGGTGAGGGAGGCAAAAGCTGAAATGCTTCAGCTCGGAGTCCAGGCTAAGCAGGAAAGGAAGCAATTGCACAAGTGACCTGAGAGGCCTGGAGAAAAGGGGGAAGTCAAGGGATTTGGTGTAGCTACGCCATTACTATCTGTGTCACCTCCAATCTGTCACTTAGCATCCCTTTCGAAATCCACGTGTCCGGTGTGCAACTATGCCAGGGTTCCAGCCTCCGCTATTTGACATGACAAGTCAGCTGTGTGTTAAGAGAACTAATTCCTCAAGCCGGGCATGGTGGCACACATCTGTAATCCCAGTGCTTGGGAGGCTGAGACAGGAGGATCGCAGGTTCGAGGACAGCCTCAACAACTTAAGTGGGATTCTCAGCAACCAAGCAAGACCCTGTTTCAAAACAAAAAATCAAAAGGGCTGGGGATATAGCTTGGATATAGAATGCCCCTGGGTTCAATCCCCAGAACCACACACACACACACACACACACACACACACACACAATCAATGAGCTGGACATGATGCTGCACACCTGAAATAACAGTACCTGGGAGGTTAAGACAGGAGGATCGCAGGTTTGAGGACAGCCTCAGCAACCTAGTGAGACCCTGTTTCAAAAACAAAAACATAAAAAGGACTGGAGATATAGCTTGGAGGTAGAATGCTCCTGGATTCAATCCCCAGTACCACAAAGAGAGAGAGAGAGAGAGCTCCAAACTCAAAATACACCTCCTTCACCCAAACAAGGACCCCTCTCTGTGGGTGGAAGTTGAGCCATTTAAAAAGAATGGGAGGAGAGAAGAGGGGAGATGATATTCCAGAATGTGGGTCATTTTTCTATCTCCCCCTTGCCAAATTAAGTTCCACGCAACCAAGTCCAACTTCCACGCAACCAAGCTCACTTCCAACCACCCAAGGCACATGGCTCCATTTATTAACACGAGTCTTGTACGAAACCCTCGAGTTGCAAGATACACATTTCTGGCAGCAGCAAGAGCGAGAGAGGCCCCCTACTCCCATAAATTCCACATTCCTTTTCCAGCTGCATGCCAGACCAACAATAACCCAGCTATACTACTCCCTCAGGACAAGCAGGAATGTGAAACTGGAACAGCACTGAAATCTATTAAGATTCATATCCATAGGAGCTTTTATGAGCCTAACAAAGGACGTCAGAAAAACGCAGACCAACGGTAGACAACCCCCAGCCTTAAAACTGCTTAGAGGTTGAATCAAACGCTTGACTTCATTAGAATTTCCTTTTTGGGGAAGAGAACATGGCTCTCAACAAAGCTATTAGCTGTTTGGATATTGGAAGAAAAACCCAGTAATGTATTATGCTTTGGAGAAAGTCATAAAACCCATTCACGATCTGAATTTTTTAAAACCTCAAAGCCTCATTTTATTTAATCATGGGCTCTGTTCTCAAAATGTTGTAAACACTACAAGAGGAGGAAAAAAGGTAAAGCTACCCTTCAGGCTCTTAAAGACTCAAACATTTATCCTGGACAGCTCACCCTTGTGTTGGTCCAACTTTGTTCTAGAGCCCTTCAAAACAAAAATGCAAGGGTTTTGTTGTTGTTGTTTTCATTTATTTGGTTTGGTCTTCTTTTTTTTTGGTACTAGGGATTGAACCCCGGGGCCTTCTCTTCTACCATTGAGCTATACCCCCACCCCTTTTATTTTTATTTTTTATTTTTGAAACAGGGTCTCACTAAGTAGCTAAAGATCTTGCTAAATTGCTGAGGCTGGCCTCGAACTTGCAATCCTCCTGTGTCAGCCTCTCAAGTATTGGGATTACAGGTGTGCACTACCAAACCCAGCTAAGGTTTTTGTTTGTTTGTTTTTGGCTTTTTTTTTAACTTTTAGAACATTTTTTCAAAACCTTATAAAAGAAACAACCACCACCATAGAGTGTCACTGAATTGTGGAAAATACAACACATTAACTTTGGGTGCATCAAGAAGTACCAGGTTGACAGTTTTAAGTGTCATTTGTCAACTGTGATGCGGGTAACAACCAAAATACCCAAGTGTACAGGCGTAATGCAGACGCTCCAGAGGAATCCCAGTGCTCCTCTGCCTTGGTGTAAAAGAAAATCTCGCCGGTTCTGGAACCTTCTGGAATATGGTGCACTGGAATGGAAGAAGAACCTGTGGCCCCTGCCCAAGAGGCTTCATACTGAATGACAGACAACTACTGAATATCAAGTAATCTACATGGCCGGCAGACCCGTGTGTTCTGGGTCGAACGGTTTACCATTTCTCACTTGGCCCAAGCAGAGAGGAAATTTTAAATCCTTGAAGAGGAAGACCTGGATTGTGTGTGGTGTTGGCAGGAGAAAGTGGTGGGAGATGTATTTATTTTCAAATCCCCAGGGTTACCAGGCGTGGTGGCACACGCTCATAATCCCAGTACTTGGGAGGCTGAGACAGGAGGATCGCAGGTTCAAACCCAGCCTCAGCTACTTAGTGACGCTCTCAGCAACCTAGTGAGACCCTGTTTCAAAATAAGATATAAAATCAGACTGGGGGGTGTAGCTTGGAGGTAGAATGCCTCTGGGTTCAATCCCCAGTACAAATAAATAAATAAATAAATATCCCAGTATAAATAAATAAATAAATAAATAAATATCCCCAGGGTTGGCATACCCTCAGCAAATGTCTCCCTAAATGAAATAAACTAATTTTTGAGCTGGGTGTGGTGGCTCACGCTTGTAATCCCAGTACTTGGGAGGCTGAGACAGGAAGATCACAGGTTCAAAGCCAGCCTCAGCAACTTAATGAGACCCTGTTTCCAAATAAAATATAAAATCGGGCTGAGAGTGTAGCTCGGAGGTAGAAGGCCCCTGGGTTCCATTCCCAGTACCACCAAAAAAAAAAAAAACCCAACTAATTTTAGTTCCTATTTTGCTGTTAACTTATTGTGTAACTTCAGGCAAGTGATTTGGCTGGAGCCTTAGTTTTTCCATCTGCAAAGTGGGTATGACCCCTTAGATAAGTCTCGTGAGCGTACTTATGAGCCTTAAAATTTTATGCACATGAAGTGATGAAGAATTGATTGTTTTGCTTATTCTCAAATGTTCAGTGTCAAAAACAGGGCCAGTATTCCAAATGGCTTTCTTATAATCAAAAAACCTCTCTAAGCTAGGAGAGGCAGCGCTTGTCTGTAATCCCAGCAACCCAGGAGGCTGAGGTAGGAGGATCATAAATTTGGGGCCAGTCTGAAGATTGAACCTAGGAGCATTCTACTTCTGAGCGACACTCACAGCCCTTTTTATTTTTAATTTGAAGCAGGGTCTCACTAGATTACTGAGAGCCTCACTAAGTTGCTGAGGCTGGCCTTGAGCCTTCAATCCTCCTGTCTCAGCTTCCAAGGACTTGAGTTACAGGTGTGCGCCACCACACCCAACTCAAAATGAAAATTAAAAAAGAGCTGGAAATGTAGCTAAGTGTTCAAGTGCCCGCCTAGTATGCACAAGGTCCTGGGTTCAACCCCAAGTACCACACACACGCACACACGCACGCACGCACGCATGCACGCACAGCTTCTCTGGCTGGTAAAAATACATATTCCTCCCTATCAGTTAAAGCTACTTTCATTATAAAAAATTATAAATCTAGACTTAATTTACCTGTCTTTTCAAAACTAAACTTTATAAGAAATTGCATTCACCAGAAGAAAGCCCCACCAAGTGCTGTGGGCATGTATGTCACTATCACTATGAGCTACACTATGATGTGAGACTATAATGCACCAATAAAAGTATAAAATAAAGAAAATAATAAAAAAACTGTGTTCTCCTTGGTTTTAAATAAGATGGCTTTGTAGACTACTCTACTGTATTACTACTATAACTACACTATATTTCTACTAGTGTAGTAATATAGTGTAGTAATATACATTACTACACTATAAATTAAAAGATTTCATGATGTTAATTCCAAATTCTGATAGTGCTATAGCTATACCTATGACTGGTACTCAACTGTTATTATTATTATTATTGGTGGTGTTGTTATTTTTTTGTACTGGGGAAAGAACCCCAGAGCATTTTACCTCTGAGCTACACCCTCAGCCCTATTTTTTATTTTTTAGTTTGAAACAGGGTCTCACTAAGTTGCCGAGGGCCTCACTAAGTAGCTGAGACTGTCCTCAAACTTGCTATCCTCCTGTCTCAGCCTTCCAAGTACTGGGATTACAACCGTGCACCACCACGCCCGGCTCTCAACTGTTATTAATTAAATACTTGCTCTACCCCAAACACAGTGCTTTACATTTTATTTATATTCTCTTTAATCTTCATAACAACTCAGGAAGGAAGACGTTCCATTTTTACACATGTAAAAGGAGACTAAATGGTGAAGGAACTCAACTCAGCTAAGAAATAACAGAAACAGGATTTGACCAGGTCTGGCTGACTTCCAAATACTTCTTCTCTCTATTATGTCAACAGACTGACTTCAAAACAAACTTATGGAACAAAAAACATCAGTAAATCAAGTCTGTATCCATGAATGTCAGAACTACTAATTCATTTTTTTTTTTTTTTGCGGTACCGGTGATTGAACGCAGGGGCGTTCTACCTCCACGCTACACCCCCGGCCCTATTTTTTTTTATGCTTTATTTTGAAACTGGGTCTCACGAAGTT